>ML688914.1:5721-61537 GCA_007922175.1 Pelusios castaneus | reverse complement strand
GGGGGCTGGGGTTGGGGTTGGCAGGACCCTGAAATGGGCCATCTGCCCACTCCTCGCCCTACTGTGTGAGGTCCCAGCTCTGGTACTGTGGTGAGCCCCACGGGGCAGGGCAGAGAGGGAGAGTGTGGGGCTGACACCCTATGGGAACTGACTGGCTCTCCCCAGGCAGCTGGAGAGAAGGAAGCAGAAGCCCAGAGCCATGGTGGGTGCAGGAGGGACCCTGGCATTCAAAGGAGACCAGGTGGCCATGGGAGGACAGGATACTTGGTTGATGGGGGGGTTCTAGGACGGGTTTCCAGTAGCCAACGGGATGGAGGGGGGGGCAAGCCTCCGGGTGCCAGGCTGCAGGGGGGAACTGGGTAAGGAGGGATGCAAGGCATGGAATAGTATGAGGCACCCAGGGGAGCAAAATATGGGCTCGGACCCTGGGTTCCGGTGGGCGGGATTCTTGTGGAGGGCATGCCCAGAAGCAGGGCTGGGGGGGGGGCTTTATGGGGGAGGCAGGGGGGGCAGGTGCCCTGGGCAGTGACAGATCCTGGCACTCACCTGGCCGGCATGGGCCGGGGTGAAGCCGGACTGTGGTGCCAGCACGCTCCCAGCGGGGCTGATGCTGAGGGGTGTGGTGTTGTTCTGGATGATGAACTGCCGTGGAGAGATGGGCTGAACCAGGGAACAGGGACTCCGCCCTCTTACTGCGACCCCCCCCCGAACTAGAACAGCTCCTCCCCTGCCACTGGGTCCTGACAGAACCCCTGGCTTCTCAGCCCCTCCCTCACCCCAGGGACTTGACCCCCCCCCAGCACCCCAGCCACTCCCCCATCACTGGGCCCTGATGGCCGCCCCTGTCTCCCCAGCCCCTCCCCTGCTACTGGGCTCCATTGGATCCCCCATTCCCACAGACCCTCCCCCACCACTGGGTCCTAACAAACCCCCCAGCCCTTGGTTCCTGTTAGATCCCTCCATTCCCACAGCCCTCCCCTGCTCCTGGGCCCCATTGGATCTTCCCACCCCCCCAAAAGCTGTGTAGGGCTGTCCCATAGCGCCTCACCCTCAGTCCGCTGGCCGGCCACTGCAGGACCACAGTGTAGATGGGTGACAGGGGCTCCACGTCCTCCGGGACTTGCACCTGCTCCCCCACTGCAGCAAAGCAGAGCCAGGCGTGGTGGGCTGGAGGCTACTGCCCCTCCCTCCAGCCCCACGCTCTGTTTCAAAAGCAGAAAGAGCTAGGAGGGTCCTGGTAGCATCAGACATGCCCCCTTCACGCTGCCAATGCCTCTGGCAGCACTGGGCACAGAGCGTGGGCAGGGGAGAGTGCCCAGCTGGGTACAGAGTGTGGAGGCGGGGCGGGGAAGGGCACAGGGGCTTGGTCTTACTTTGGCTGGCAAACCTGGCCATGCACTGCGGGGGCCCATCGGTCCTGCGGACATAGACGAAGAGCTGGCCTCTGGCAGGCGCCTCCCCTGGGCAGGTGGCCTCCAGGTCCAGCGTGAACTGATTGACCTGCCGGGCATCCAGTGCCGCGCTGGAGCTCAGCGTGATCTAGCGCAAACCACAGCTGTCAATGGGCTCCTGCCACTGGGCGCATGCTGGGCCAGCATGCCAGGTGCGGGCAGGGTTCTACCCCACCAATCCCATGTGTAATGGGGGCCCTGCCCCCTAATTCCATGTAATGAGGACTCAGTTCCAGAGCCCCCCAATACCACAGGCAGTGAGGGGCCCTGTTCCAGAGCCTTCCACCCACTCTCCTCTCCATCCCCCACCTAATCCCTCTGTATTTATCTCCCTGCTCCCACTCACCTCCCCCAAGTGGGCAGACCTGGTGTGCCAGGCTGGGAATGGGCTTGTTACTCACCACGGCACTGTGGGCAGCCCCAGGCTGAGGCTGTGCAGGTGGAGACGCCCAGCAGAGGCCAGGGACTTGGAGCTGTGCCAGCAAGCAGTCCTGGGGCACTGGCCCCTAGGAGCACTGGGAGGAAGGGATGTGTGTCTGAAATGCCCCCACTTGTCCTGACAGGGTGCTCGGTGCCAGTCTGGTGCACCCTACAGGGCACAGCTCCCTGGCCTGGGCTGGCAGGGTGCTGACTAGCTCTGAATGGGGGGGCTGGTGGCAAGCTGGTTCTAGGGAGGCTGGCTGGGCTGTGCCCCTAACTATCCCCTGACCAGCATCGTATGCCGCCCTCAGGGGCACTCCCCCTCCTGTTCTCATGGCAGATGCTGCAAATATTGAGCCTGGGCTTCCATGCCAGCCTCATTTGGCCTGGTGCTATCAGGTCCTGGAATCTGGCTTGCCTGCATGGCCCCATGGGGCAATGCCAGGGTCACCCCCCAAAGCCAGGGCCCAGGCGCTGCCTGGCTGTGTACCTGCACGCTGTAGAGGGCGGCTTCGATGGTGTCGAGGGCGACGTTGAAGAAGGCGGTCAGGGGGGAACCCTGCATGGTGACCTTGGGGTTGCTGGTCTCGTTCCAACAGGTGAGGTTGAACTCCGCAATGGCTGTGCCTGGTTCCATGGTCTCCATCACACTCACCGTGGCGGGCAGGCCAGACAGCACTAGCACAGAGACACACAAAGTGAACCTGCCCAGCCCCTAGCAGAGGGCAGCAACCACCATGGTGGGCAGCTCCCAAAGCCTCCAGGGCAGCAGGGACACTGAGGGGCACTGCCGCGCCTGGCTGGGTCCCACACACCGAGGGCCTGGGCCTGGCCATGCCACTCTTGGTGGGTAAAGATGGTTCCTTCAGCAGGCTGCACTGTGTGTCTAATGATGAGAGTGGAGGGGACAGTGCTGCTTCGGGGGGAGTGCACACCTGGGCACACATGCTCACAGATGCATGCACACATGCAGGTATGCGGGTCCTGGCTGCGAAGTTCTTACCTGCGGCTCTGACGAAGGCACCTGGAACCAGAAGGAGACACTGTTAATTCCAGCTTGTGCACACTGCTGACCAGCCAGGATATCTGGCTGCTCCCAGCCCTATGGCCCTGCCATGGGATGGAAGCTACCCAACACCAGCTGCACCTTTGGCACCTGCCACTGCCACGGGGATTGGGCAGTGCTGGCTCCCTGGGTTGGGATGGGAGCTGCCAATGCTGCGGGGTGGGGTCAGGGAGATCTGACTCCCTGGAGCAGAGCCCTGACCTCTCCCTGCTCTCAGCATCTGACCAGGTGTGCAGCGTATCGCTGGACATCAAGCTGCCTACCTGCAGCACAGAGGGCAAAGAGCAGCAGGGGGGCCCATAGCGTGCATGGCCCCATGGCTCCAAGGGGCAATGTCCACGGCTGGATGAAGCGCAGCTCAGATGTGCTCTACCTCCCTTGTTTTGGAAGCCAGAGCAGGTTGACAAGCTGTTGCTATGGAGGCAGGGCAGCGCCTGGCAAGGCAGGGCACCGCCCAGGCCCCAGCCGGGCTCTGAGACATGTCACCCTCAGACCCACAGAGAGCTGCAGCCAGGGGCCTGCTCTGTGCCCCTCCCCTGGACTGGGGAGGCCCCAGGGGATGAGCACAGAGCAGACCCCAGAACCCTGGCTGAGCACAGCTGAACCCTGTGCTTCTGGGTGCCCTTTGCAGTTGCCCCTGCCTGTGCTCAGGCCATCCCACTCCCCATGGAGACAGCTGGGGACCAGGCAGAGGCATGGGAGGCTGTGACCACTGAGCTTTGGCTCACTGAGCCCATGGCATACTCTAGCCAATCCCTGCCATCAGGACCAGGGTCCCTTGTGGGGCTACTCATCTCAGCTGGCCTTGGGTTCCATTGCCCTCAGCACCAGTACCTGTCCCAGCTGGCAGTTCATGGGTCCCACTGTCCCCAGCACCAGTGCCCCCCTGTTTGTGTGGGGGAGGCACACAGCAGGCTCAGGGCACTGTGCCCACTGTCCTCGGGGCCTGCTCCTGGCTGGAGGCTGGTTCTTTGGTTCCTTCCCCATGCGCTGCCATGAGTGCCAGTGGGGATGTGACAGTGCCAGGCTGGCCGGGACCCTGCCAGGAGCACACAGAACTGAGCTGCGCCCAGCAGGGGAGAACCAGCTGGTCTCTCTCTCTGGGGATTCAGAGGGAGCCAAGGTGACATTGCAGCCCGGCTGGCAGGTGATCTGCCATGACCATCAGGGACTCTGCTGACCCTGCTGGCTCGGGGCTGGCTGAGAGACAGACACCTGAGTAGGGTGTGGCTGACTAAGGAACCCTCCTTGGATGGAAAATGCTACCGGGGGCACTGTAAATACTGTGGGATACACTACTCCCTACAGTCTCCACCAGCCAGTGGGGTCAGTCAGTATCAATGGGCACCGCTAATGGGTGATGCTGGGGGGCTGCTGCCCAGAGGTTGGAGTCCAGGAGATGGGTGGGATGACATGGGAATTTTCTGTAATGTTTGTATGAGGCCTGTGTGTGCCTCAGTTTCCACTCTGTACTACACTGTTACTTCCTGGGAGGCAGGGGCTGTCAGCTCTCAGGGCAGGTGGAGGAATGTGGCTCTGGGTGGTGCCCAGCTGTCTGGGCCTACCTCCCATAGCATTGGAGAATACAAGGGCAAATCCAGTTACCCAGATGAAACTTTGACCCTTAGCTAGCAAAGCCCCAGAGAGATGGACTCCCCCACTTTCCCTCCTGTCTCAGCAAGGCTGGGAAGGGAGGGCTGCAGCTGTAGGTGGGGGTGTCAGTTGGCAAGGAGTCAGACAGACTCAGACAGATGGGGAGACAGAGCTTGAACAATGGGGTTCCTGACAGGTGAGCCAGGATCTGGCTGCCCAGAATGGACAATGGTTCACTCTTTGGTTCTCTGTGCCATACGATGGCCAGCCTGGGCTGTGAGTCCAGTGACTAGTAAACCCGCCTGTTAGGGCAGAGTGGTGCAGCACCAGGGCTATGGCTACACTTGAAAATTTAGGTCAACTTTAGCTAAGTTGATTTAGTGAGTCTACACCTAAATTTTAAGTCGACTTTGGGGGGAACTTACAAAGTCGACCTAGAGCGTCCACACTGGATGCCTAGGTCGACTTCTAGGGGCTAGGGGGATCTAGGGTAGGTCCACAGGGGCAGGGGGGCACCCCTTGCCCAGTGCCAGGGGGCTCAGCCTTTGCCCCATTGTACATGGGTACAATGGGTCAAAGGAGGACAAGGACCCTGGCAGGGCATAGGGGCAGGGTGGGCAGGGCTCTGCCCTGCCCTGCCCTGTGGGGGCGCATGCCAGGCTCCCCCTGTGCCTCCCCCCAGCAGGGAGGGCAGTGGTGCAGTCCTGGAGTAGTCCTAAGTCGACTTAGGGCTACCCCAGGTCTACACTTGTTAAATCAACTTGAAAAAGTCGACTTAAGTCCTAAGTTGAATTAAAATGAGGTTTAATAAAGTCGACTTTATTTTCCTTAAGTCGACTTAAGCAACTTGCTTAAGTCGACTTAAGGAAACTGTAATGTAGACACAGGGTAAATTAAGTCGACTTAAGCAAGCTTAAGTCGACTTAATTTACAAGTGTAGATGCAGCCTTGGAGTGGTGGCTGGGTGCATTCAACCTTGCAGTGTGGCCAAGTCTCCCTCAGGGCCTGTCTCCGGGGAACATGCTGACTAGAGCTCCCGGCACAGAGCACGTTCGAACTTCCAGTCTAAGGAGGCAGGGAAGCCACATAGCTTAGCC
Source organism: Pelusios castaneus (assembly GCA_007922175.1). Taxonomy (NCBI): domain Eukaryota; kingdom Metazoa; phylum Chordata; order Testudines; family Pelomedusidae; genus Pelusios; species Pelusios castaneus. The sequence goes on along the minus strand of ML688914.1, from coordinate 55,910 downwards.
TGGAGGAAGAGTGAACCTCCTCAGGGATCTGGCGTGCTGTGGAGTTCCTCCCAAAGATGGTTCCAAAGCTGGGGGCATAGCACCAGTGACCAGTCCTGTGGATCCAAGATGGCTGGTGGCAGCGTTGGGATGCAGCAGCAAAGAAGGGTAGCAACAGAAATGGCATGGCACCATCTCCCTACGCAACAGGGCCTAAACTTGTGTGAGGAGAGGTTAACTGTTGGGAAGCTCAACATGTCCCAGCTGATTGCACAGCTGGAGGAGAAGGATTGGACCAAGAAGCAGGAGGCTCTGAGAGGGACAGAAGTGGCAGCAGTAGAGAAAAAATAGGTGTCCTCCCACCGGGCTCCCTTTGCTAGGTCGGTAGAGACCTGCGCAGATACAAATATGTGGATCAGCATCCGATCTTCATTTTTAAGAAATGGTCCATGGATATCCATGTTGTATCCGCAGATGCAGATATAATATGGATATCTGCAGATTTGCAGGCCTTGAGCCCTGCACAGATGCAAATATGTGGATCTGTATCCAATCTGCATCCTCAAGAAATTGTCTGTGGATATCTGCATTGTATCTGCAGATGCGAATATTGGCGGATATAATGTGGATAGCCGTGAATTTGCAGGGTTTTATAGGTCAGAAGCAGTGGGAGTTGGAGTAAGAATGAAGGAGCTAGTGGGCCACAAGAGGGAACGAGCAGGTTGTGAGAAGCTAGACAGAGCCATGCAGGGGCCAATGCTCCAACGGGTAAGTGGGGAAATTCGGGCTGCCAGGGATCCTGGATACAAATTGATGCCCCAGTTCAAGGAGAGGGAAATAGATGCCAACCTCACTGGCTCTGTGGAGGCTTGTGATTTGACCCCATAGGCCAGTTCCACCTTTGTACCCCCTTGCTTGGCCCTAAGGCCATGGAGCCAGGTGGACAGGCTGATGATTGGGCTAAGAACCCGTCACAGAGGCTCCACTGCTTATGTTGGAATTGACACCTGAGGCTCCTAGGAAAAGGGACCGGGGTGTGCAGAAGACCCTGGAGAAGGCCTGTTCAGCAGTGTTCAGGTCACTTCATCCCCAGCCCCGCTAATGCTGAATGGAGGCTGCTCACCCCCAGGCCCTAGAGGAGGCCTGTTCAGAGCTGAGGGGGAGGGGGGGGCAAGGGAAAAGCAGCCCAAACTCCATGGAACAGGCCCTCTCCAGGACTGCCCAGCCACTGGCACCCTTCCTGCCCTGTGCAGGGAGGGGCTGCACAGGGTGGAGCAGGCAGGACATGAGGCCGGGGGTGGGGGGAGGAGGCAAATGTGATTTGGCCCCCAGGTGCCAGATTGCTTCAGTACACCACTGCCAGAAGGTGGTAGTGGTGGTGGTATGATCACAGGTACTGGAGAAGTAGCAGGAACCAAAGAGGATGCTGTGTCTGGTTGGACTGGGGAGGAGGCCAAAGGTGTTGAAGAGGTGGCTGGAGCAAGAGAGACATGAACAGCTGCTTCAGGACTCGATGGTATATCACCTGTAAGGGTGAAGTCAGGTAGAGATGTATCCTCAGGCTGGTTATGACCAGATAGCAATTGATAGACATGATACCGCTAAGCAAGGACATCTGCCATCTGAACAGAGTAGGAAACAAGTCCCGTATGAGTGATGACTGTTGCTGGAACACATTTGGCTCCCAAACCATAGTTTTGAGCTTGGACAGGCAGCCCAAGACTGAAGGTGTGGTCTTTTGTTCTCAGTGCACATCTGATAACCTGGTCTTGCTGTTGGTGTTGAACCACTTGTCGTGTTTTTCGTTGTTTCAACAAATCAAAGCAAGAGCACAACTGTTGTCCCATCATGAAGAAAACTGGAGATGCTTTAGTCATAGCCTGCGGAGTGTTTCTGTAGGATAACAAGAAGTTGTCGTGATGCTTCTGAAGAGGTGAACACCCGCTTGCAGATTTTAGAGCTTGTTTCATAGTCTGCACAAACCTTTCCATGAGTCCATTGGTGGAAGGATGATACGGTGCTGACCTGATGTGATGTATTCCATTGGGCTCATAAAACCTTCAAAATCCTGGGAAACAAACTGCGGTCCATTGTCACTCACCAGCTGTTCTGAAAGACCATAACAACTAAAGAAGCCACGTAGGTTCTGGTGTTTTCCGCAGTAGTGGACTGCATTACAGAGACTTCCAGTCATTTAGAATGGGCATCAACAACAATTAAAAACATACATCCTTCGAATGGATCAACAAAATCAACACAAATATGTTGTCATGGCCTTTTGGGCCAGTCCCATGGATGAAGGGGTGCCAACTGAGGTGTGTTCCTTATGTTCTGACACAAGATACAAGCTCTAGCCAAACCTTCAATGGCCCTGTCCAAGCCTGGCCACCAGAAATAGCTTTGTGCGATTTCTTTCATGTGCACTGTGCCACAGTGACTCGAATGGAGCTGTTCTAACAAATGTGGTCTTAATGAAGGTGGGATAATGACACACATACCCCAGAACAAACACCCAAACTGGATTGATAACTCCATTCTCCTAGAAATGTAGGGGAGGAGGTCAGGTGAGACCTGGGAGTCAGGTAAGGATGTTCCATGCATCATGAGATCCATAACTTGGGACAATACTGGGTCAATGTGTGTTATTCTCTTCACTTGAGTAGCAGTGACAAGTGTGTTTTCCACCTGTTCAAAGTAAAAGATTCTTTCTTGACCCAGATCTTGATGGTATACTGATAAGGGTAGCCTTGAAAGACTATCTGCATTGCAATGCAAAGAGGATTGCCTATACTTGACCTTGTATGTGTATCTGGAAAGTGTCAATGCCTATCGTTGCATACCACTACCAGTGTGATGCCAGGGGTCAAATTAGCAGATTAAGTGGTTTTTTAATTTTTTTCCTCAGGACCCAGTTGAAAAAAATCATTTATGCCCAAGACCCAACAATTACATCTTTGAGCAATGCATTTCAGTCTGTTGGCGATGGCAGCAGAGGGTGCTGTGACCCAGTGCCTGAGTGTCTATTACCCAGTACTGGGTCCCGACCTTAAGTTTGAAAACCACTGAACTAGAGGTTACAGCAGTGCTCCATTGAGGAGTTCACAGAGCCATGTTCCAAGGGCCTATTCCCCCAGTCACTGCCAGACACCTCTCCTAGCTCTTCCCTCCATCCTTTATCTCTTTCCTGGGCTTGGTTTTGACTGCCACAACCTGCGGGAACTGGTTGGCTGGGGTGGGGTGGTCCTGGTCAGGTCTGCCTACATGTGGCTGGGGAAGGACTATCCATCCTCCAGTGGTCCCTATAATAATGACACACCTGGGTCCCATCACTGCAATACATAAACAGAAGAGCAGGGAAAACTGAGGCACACAGAGAATATCCCAAGAGTATCTTCACTTCATCACAGGAAGCAGGCAGTAGCTCCCTCCATTGGGCATGGCTCCAGCTGGCCACGCAGGCAGAAGCAATGTTCCCTCTGGTTTGGCGGCTTGTGTGCAAAATTTTCAACCCATGTGCAAAACTTTTTCTGAATAAAATTTTTGTGCCCACTCACATGACAGAAATTATTGAAAAATATAGAGCAATGAAAAATTAATAAAAGTTATTTAAAATTGTTTTTATTAATAATTTAAATGTATTTTATGCTTATGTGACATTATATCTCAACAAAGAAGAGGGGCAAAGAAGAAAAGGGTGGTAGGGCAAAAGAGGGCAGGGGTGGGGAAAGCGTGGGGACAAAGGCCATGGTGACAAGAGAGGAGAAGGGTGGGATGGCTGGCAGGAGAGAACATGGGGAAAAGGGCAGGAGTGCAGTTCCCCCTTCCTCCCTAGTACCTCACAGTGCCCAGCCCCTCCACTCCTGGGCCCCTCACCTTCCACGATCCTCGCCTGCCCGCAGCCCCTTCTGCCTGCAGAAAGAAAGAAAGAAAGAAAGAAAGAAAGAAAGAAAGAAAGAAAGAAGCCCTGGAGCCCAGCCGCCGGGCTCGGGAGGGATGGCGGTGGCTGCCGCGGGGGTCCCTCATGCCTGTGCGGGTGGTGCGATGGCTGCTGTGCAGCCGCACACCCACGCAGCTTAGAGGGAACATAGGGCAGAAGGAGTTGGAGGGTACTACACAGGGGGAGATGCAATGAGGAGCCAGTGGCTAGGGACCCTAGTGGCCAGGCTGCATGTCAGGGTTGTGGGGAGCAGGACCAGAGCTGAAAGAGAGAGTGCCAGACCAGACCCAGGCGACAGGGCAGCATGGATCTCCTGGAAGGATGGGTGAACCGGCAAGAGGCAGGCCAGGTGCTAGGGGACCAAAGGGGAAGCAAAGAAAGGGCAGTGGGTATATGAGGACAGTAACCAAAGTGTCTCTGCAGGATGCATGAAACAAGCAACAGTGGGTGAGGGGTAAAGCCAGGGGGAAGGAAAGCAGCTGTGAGAGGAACGGAGCTGGAGGGGGAAGAAGAAAACAGTCTAGTCTGGCCTGGCCTGGCAGACAAGACCTGTGGCAGCCTGGTACAGTCAATGAAGTGATGTAAGTGAAACAACAGAGATGCTTGGCAAGAGCAAAGAGAAACAGCCAGAAAGGTGGAGCAGGTGATACCAGCCTGCAGCACAAGGAACCCCCAGCTGGAACACAAACCAGGCAAAGCACAGTGGCGTACTACGGGGGTTATAGGAGGCCAAGCCCCTGGCTGCCAGGCTGCAAAGGGAAGGGGGGGGAGCAACCTCTCACACAGACCTCCAGGCTCCAGAGCGCTGTTGGGCTGCCACATCCCAGCTGGCCCGCAAGGGCCCCAGCACAGCAGCCCAACAATACTCCAGGCCCTGGAGGTCCACACTGGACACTGGCTGACTGGTCACGGAGTGCAGGGCCGGTCCACCGTGCCCCCTATAGCAGACCAGCCTGGAGCAGGGTGGGAGGACTGTGGACTGTGGCCTCTGGCCCCATGGCCCTGGCCACCCCAGCACCAGCCAGCTGTGCCCCCTCCAGTGCTGTGCTAGTCTAACTAGGGTTGGATCTCAGTGGGGGCTCTCCGGGGCTCCTGCACTGATCTGGCCCTGGGAGGGGGAGGGGCCAGCCCTTCCCAAAGGGCAGGGGATGCAAGGGGCACTGAGAGGCTCCCATCAGTATCCCCTACTTGTCCTGAAGGACAGACCCTGCCTCCCTCCCCTTCCCTCCCCTGTACAGGCGGAGTGGGGGAGGCTGCCCTCTGCCAGCCAGGGCCAGGCTGTGTGGCTCCTGCTCCAGAATGGGTAAGTGGGGAGGGAAATTTGCATCCCCCTGCGGGTATAGAACCCTCTCCCCAGGGCAGCTGGGGAGTGGGCCTGGGAACCCTCCTGCCCTGTGCAAGGGGGATGCAAAGTGTGGGGGACTGTGGGGTACCCGGGGGGGGGGCACAAATGTGGGTTTGGCCCCTGGGTGTCTGACACCCTCGGTACGCCACTGCCTTGGCATGAACCCTGGGCTCAAAGCTAGGCGGAGGGAGTAGCCGTGCCCCAGCCCTTTACCCAGCAGCCCGCTGCCAGGGAGTCATGCTCCATCCAGAGCAGCTGACAGACCCCCTGGCCCTCTAGAGAGGCACAGGAAACTGAGCAACAGGGCTGCACCCTGCTCTGCCTGCCTTTTGCTTCCGGCTCCCGTGGTGCGATTTCCTGGCGCACTGACCCAGCCCGACCCCAGCGTCCGACTCACACTACCAACCTCCCTGACCTGGCTGCCCACATCCTGGCCTTGACAGATGTGACTCAACATCCTTTGAGCTCCTCCAGCACCAGCTTGCAGGGGCCGAAAGCTGAGATGCTCCCAGGGAGCAGCTGACGGTGGGGGTTGGGTTGGGTTCTCTCTAGGGCAGTGAGGTTTCTCAAAACAATCCGGCCATTTTCAAACATCAGGCGCTACCTGTAACGAGGGTTTTGATACAATACCAGTAATTACTGCTTAGCAGAGACCAGGAATCATGTCAGCCTGAATGGTAGATTTTGCTCAAAGCACGGCCTCTGATTTACTTGTGATTATTGCCCACTTCATTGATTTCTCCTTCACCCCAGCAGATGGAGAGAAAATATATCTTGCCTTGCCTCTGCCCCCATCTGGTGGGAATGAGAAGACACCCCTCCACCAAGCATGTTGCTGTTTTGGTAGCGCTCTTCACTGCCACACTTGGCAATGAATCCTATTTTTTTAGGGCAGCTGGTATTTGCCCCCATTTTACTCCATCTGGTTTAACACTAGTGTAGCCGTGGTGCTGCGGCCCTGGCAGGTCTTGAGCTGAAGGAAATGCATGGTAAAAGCATCCATAAGTTCTTTGTGCCTTTTTATCTGATCTGGCCACCCTCAGCATGTTGCACCGCATTGGATCTCAAGTCTTTTGCAATGGCAGAACAATATTTCTGAGCTGGCTTCCTGGCAGGAGCCAGGGCGGCCTGGACAACCCCCAGGGAATTGTTATCAGTGTTGATCTGCTATAGAGCAAGGAACCAATCTCCCTGCTGCAGAGTTTCCTTGGCTGGCTGCACGGCTCTCTCCGACTCTTCATTTGCTGGAGGGTAACATGGGCTGCTAGGAATGTGATCAAACCCATTTGGAATGGCTTCCATTCTGCTGCGGAGATCCGAGGTCTGTTGCTCATCACACAGCAAGGTTGACAGGGTGGTGAGATAGAGAGCCAGGAGCATCTATAATACAGACCATTGGCAAAGCCCTATTATTTATACTAACAAACCCTTGGTGAGCAGCTGGTGAACCCTGTGAGTGTGGCTGTCCCCTGTGGTTAGCACCAGACAGCTGCATGATTATTGCTGTGTGTTCCTTTGATAGATGGTCTCCCTGTCATGCTCCCCATCACCTACCTTTGACCCTTCATGTCTCCTCTTCCCTTTGACTCCTATGAAGCTTTTTGATCTATTCCATTTTCTCCATGCTATTTCCTTCCAGCCTCTAACAGCGTCTGCTCACTTGGCCAGACCTACTCTTTTCCATGACTCCTGACCTGAAACTTTCCCTCTTTCCTCTGTCTCACATTCCAGCACCCACCATGACTGTTCTGTTCACCTTCCATTGTGTGGCCCCTCACTCTCCTGCTAACTTAGCCTTTCCATCCTTGTGCTTCTCTAACAGCTTTTCCCAGCTGCCCCCCCACTGTGGGGCTCCCAAACCCCTCCCCAGCTCGACCTGCCCACACTGTGCCCATCTCTGCCTGCAGGACCACAACAGGTGCAGGTGCCAGGCAGGGCACAGTCGCTGGTCTTGGATCCCAGAATGAGCCAAGGTGTTCTCAGTTTCCCCACTGCACCACGACAAGGGCCGCCCTTTTGGTGCATTGTCTGGTAAACCTGTAGGAATGGCACATGTGACACGCCTCCCACTGCAGCTGGCTGGGCTCCCTGTGCCCAGGCAGGTCCCAGCCCCAGGGGCCCGCATGGCTTGTAGGCACCAGGCTCTGGGGTGGCAAAAGCATGGGAGGGGAACCAGTGGGACTGCGCATATGCCAGCCTTTTTGGCTGTCCCATGGAGGGACCTGGGGCCCAGCTTACCCAAGGCCATGATGGCCTCACAACCCAGGCTGCCCCCAGGGGGCCTGAGGCCCAGCCTGAAGGTGATGCAGCGAGTCACCAACCCCCTCCCATACCACTGAGGCAGCTGACCCACTCTCTTCAGTCTGCTGCATTTGTGTGGCTGTCCATCCGTCTACTGGTCTGTGTGTGGCTGTCCATCCACCTGTCAGCCTGGAGGTTGCTGTCTGGCCATATCCATCTGGGAGCGGCTGTCCATCCAGCCATGTCTGTCTGGGAGTGGCTGTCTGTCTGTGTCCCTCTGAGGGTGACTGTCCATCCATCTGTGTCTATCCGGGGGTAGCCGTCCATATGGCTAATGGTTATAGGAGGAGCTGAGGACAGGCTGGCTGGGCTGGTCCCTGCCCACACAGGGTCCTGGAGCAAAGGGGTCCTAGGCTGGGTGGTCAGTAGTCGAGCAAAGCCTCACTGGGCACAGAGCAACCTGCCCTGAGCCAGGAACCCTGCCCTCATGAGGTGCCTGGCACAGCATCCAGCAGCAGGAAGTAGACCTGTTGCTTGCTACAGATCCAGGTGGTGCCAGGGCTTCTACCCCCTCCCACCTGCCCCTGGCCTAACTCTGCCAATGGGTGTCGGGTTTCAGACTTGCTGAAGCCCCCTGCCACCCACAGACCTGATGTTGCCCTGCCCTGCCCTGCCAGCAAAGCTGCCAGGCCACTGGGCTGGACACCCAATTGTACTGTGTCACTGTGTTTGCCCCAGGACCCAATTGGGACAGGCCCTATCCAGTGGCACAACCAGGGCTACCCCAGGGAAGCTGGCACCAGCTTACTGAGGAGCTGAGTGCTCACAAGAATGGGCCAGAATCCACTCCAAGCCCCGCTGGATACCAGCCATCCTGGCCATGCTCCACAGGCAGGAGGCGCCAGCTCACAGAGCCAACAGTCACATGCCAGGCGAGTTCTGTGCTCTGGGGCCAGCCAGCTCTCCCTGTCCTCAGCGAAGGCCCCTGAAGATGCTCAGCTTACTGCAGGACTGTGGCCATGCCCAGCAGCCTGGCCACTAGAGGGCGCCCTGGCACCATAGCCAGGTCTGACCTGTGGCCGCTGGCTCTAATCCATGCTGCTGCCCTGCCCCTCTGGGCCCACGTCCCTGCATTCTGCACTGAGGCTTTGGCCAGCGCTCCAGTGTCTAGGCAGAGCCTGGGTCAGAGAGCAGCCCTGGGGGCACCTAGGGAGCCCTGCCATTGGAGTGCAACCTGTGACAGGGCAGAATGACAGAGGCTCCAGGGTCACTCAGCCCAAGAACCACCATGGGGAAGGGGCTACAGAAGTTTAACTGCATCACCCAGGGCTGGGCTGGCAGGCACTGCGGGTCGGGAGTGAGGGGCACTGGCAGAGCTGGGGGCAGGACCCAAGCCTGGGATAACTGTGGGCTGTGGGCTAAATGGGAGATAGGGGTGCAAGGAGAGCAAAACTGTCCAGGAAATCAGCCAGGGAAGACCTTCCCCCCACACAGTCCCTCCCCTCAGGGACATCAGCTCAGAGCCCTCTGGGGGAGGGATCACCTGGGGCCTCTGCTCCAATCCCTGGCCTGTACTCTTCGCACTAGTAGCCCAGCCCCATGGTGCTGCTGGCATCTCCCTGGCTGGGTGGCTTTGGGCCCTGAACAGGGCTGGGTGGCATCCAGCTATGCCCTCCCCAGGCTCTGCGTTGCTCACAGGCCACCCCAGGTGCATTCCCCCACCTGCAGTTCCTGTGGGCTGTTCTGCCTCATGACCACATGCCACTCTGGGGGGGGAGTGTCGCTGACTCCCGCTCTGCTGGTTGGGGGATGGTGGGCTCCATGCAGGACCAGGAGCAGGGAGATGTTAATTGTCATTATTGCCTGGTAGTCGCAGCCCCATGGGGGGAGGGGCAAAACACCCCCATACACAGCTGTGTTCACACCGGAGGAACAGTCAAGCCTAGCATCTCTTTAAATCCTGACATGTACTTTCTGTCCAGCATAGGGCACCAGAGGCCCCATGGGGCTGCCCCAGAGCAGTGTGGGGCTGCTCTGGGCAGGGGCTCTGGTTGAGGGCTGTAGTAAGGCTTAGTGCTGCTGTGCTAAGGAGGAGCCGAGGTCAGGCCTGCCCCCCCCATGCCAGGGCATCCCCAGGGCACAGGCATGGGAGCACTCCAGACGATGTGGGGCAGAGCAGCCAGTGTGATTCTGTGAGTGGCCCTCTGGGGCAGGGACAGCCACGCAGTACTGCTCTAGAGTCTCACAGCCTTGCAGAATGAAAGCGTCCTATCTACAGCGGGGCTCTGCCACGTATAACCACTGCTGGGCCACAAGCCCCTCCCTGCTCAGAGCCAGGAATGGAACCCAGGAGTCCTGGCTCCTAACCCCACAACTCAAACCCAGCGGCTCTCAATCCAACCAGACCACTATACTCTTTTGAGAGATTGCTATGTTTGCGTACCCCAAGTCACCTCATTTAAGAGCTACTCGCTGACAAAATCAAACATAAAAGTACAAAGGTGTCACAGCCATAGAACTCAGGAGTCCTAGCTCCCACCCCTCTCCCCGGACAGAATCCACCCCCCAACTGGGCAGGGACAGGACCCAGGAGTCCTGGTTCCCAATGCTCTAGCAGCCAGGGGCCCCAACCCCCCATAGTCCCTCCATGCAGCCCCGGCACCCTGCTGGGGGCCCTAAAATCTCCCCTCAACCTTGGCTCCCCACTGCAGGCCTCCTCCCCCGCTAGCCGGTCCTGGGTCCCCTTCACTGCCCCCAGCCCCAGCTCCCCACCACGTGTCCTGCAGGACAGGAGGCAGGCGCTGCTTTTGAGGTAGGCAAAGGGGCCCCTTACTGCTTTGCATACCCCAAAAGCCGCCTCTGGATGGTGAACTACCATGGAGAGATGGGCTGAGCCAGGGAACAGGGACTCTGCCCCGTTACTGAGACCCCCGACCTAGAACAACCCCTCCCCTGCCACTGGGCCCTGACAGACCCCCTGGCTTCTTAGCCCAGAGGCAGCTTCTGGGGTAGGCGAATCAGGTGCAGTTGCACACCTAGGGCCCCGAACAGCAAGGGGCCCCATCACTTACCCCAAAAGCCTCATCTGCCTCGGTCCACAGCAGGAAGAGAAACTGGCCCAGAGGGCCGGGGCCATGGTGGGGGGGGAGTAGGGCCAAGACGGTGGGGCGTAGGGTCACAGAAGGGGCTCCACTGGCCTATAGGGAGCCCCACAATAGGCCTTCACTTAGAGCCCCCAATAGCCAAAGGCCACCTCTGCAGCCCCCAAGATGGAGCTCGGCAACAGCTTGGGCCCCCAGCTCTGAGACAGCCTCCCCCCCCACACCCCAACTCACCCAGAGCCCTGCAACACCGCGGGCCCCCAGCATCCAACCCCCAAGGAGCTGAAGCAGGGGGGCAGGGCAGGGTTTGGGCAGCCCCTCTGGGCCACACCAGCTTCTCTTGGAGCCCAGGTCTCGGTGCACTTGGGTGCCCCCTCGAAGCGGAGTGGATCCAGCCCGTGAGGGAGGCTCTGGCCGGGCCACATCTAAGCGGGAGGGCAGCCCCCAAAGGGCATGTGCTGCCGTCTTGGGGAGCTGGTGTCCAGGGTTGGGAGGCTGGGACTGGTGCCTAGGGCTGGTGTCCAGGGGTAGGGCTGGGGCTAGTGCTGGGGGCTGAAACCCGCGGCTGGGGGGGGGAGCTGGTTGCATGGGCTGCGGACTAATGCCCGGCGGGGGCCCCTCGTACCGCCCGGTCCTTGCCCCAGGGGCTCGAGCGGGACTCGCAGACCCGTCCCGGCCGAGAATCACGTTACAGCGGCCGCCCATTGGCCCGGTCCGGAGAGGGAGCTTAGGGCTCATTGGCTGCTCCGGGAGGGGGCTGGGCCTGGGACACGAATGCTGGGACCAGCCCGGCCGCCGAGCTCGCAGCTCCGGGTCGGATTCGGGCAGCGCCGAGCGCCGGCTGGGGCTGGCGGGGCGCCCGGGGTCCCTGCGCCCCCGTCTGCCGTTGTCCCCGACATGCGCCGCGCCCGGCTGGACGCATCTCTCAGCCACCTGCGGGCAGAAGTGGTGAGTGGCCGGGTCGGCGGGTCCCGCTGCCGTCTGGCCGGGCTCAGCTCTGCCCTGGCCACGCCTGGCACCGCCCGGAGCTGGGCGAGGGGCACAGCTCCCCCGGGCCCTGCCGCGCCCCTGGCGTCCCCCGGCCTGGTCCGGGACGTGGACAACTCTTGCCTCTCTGGCTCCGGCTGACGGGGAGAGGAGTCCCGCGAACCGCGCCCAGACAACACGAGTGGTCCAGGTCTGGCTCTGGGGCTGGCTGCCCCCTGGAGCTGGCGCTGCGGTGCCTGCGGGAGGGCTGGGGGCTGTTTGCGGAGTGCCGGGCTCGCAGTGGCTGGCGGCGGGATCAAGAGAGATAAAGACTAGGGTTCTGATACTGAGTGACCCGGCCCCGGCCCCCTGCGGTTCACTGGGCTCCCCAGCTCACTGGACACGGCTGAAAATCTGGCCTCTGGTGGCTATGTGGTGGATGGGTAGGGCGGGCTGTTGTGTGGAAGAGCAGGCACAGGGCCGGCTGTAGTGGAGCAGGGCAGGGCTGTCGTAGGGCAGAGTGAGCGCAGGACAGACTCTCGTGGGGAAGGGCGGGCATGGGGCCGAGCTGGACTGGCGTGGAGCAGGGTGGGCATGGGGCAGGGTGGTTACGGGGTACAGGACAGGCTGTCGTCATAGGAAAGTGTGGGCACAGCACAACTATTGTAGGGAAGGGTTGGCATGCGGCTGTGCAGGCATGGGGCTAGGCTAGTGCAGGGCAGGACTGTTGTGGAGCAGGATGGGCGTGGGGGAGAGCTCCCCATGGCAGGGCTGTGCATGTCCCCCCATACAGGCACATCCCAGGCACCTACACACATATTTCCACATGCTGGGCAGCAGTGGTGTGTGCCCAATGTCAGGGGCGAGGTGGTCCCTGCAGGCAGCAGGAGGGGAGGATTTCTCTGCCCTGGCTTTTTGTGGCATTGTTGTTTGACATCTGATGTCAAAAAAGTGCAGAACAAGTGGGTGACAGTGACATCACAGCTGGGGAGCCAATCCATCCAGAAGGGATAGTGATGTCAGAGCTGGGGAACCAATCTGCACAGAGGGTCCAGTGATGTCACAGCTGGGGGAGCCAATCAGCCCCCAGGTGAGAGTGATGTCAGAGTTGGGAGAGCCAATCACACAGAGGAGCAGTGACATCAGAACTTGGGGAGCCACTCAGATCTAAGCAAGCTGGACCCAGACCCTGTTTAGGGCTCTGGCGCTGGCTGAAGTACTGTTGGGTCCTGTCACCTCAGTCCATGTTACTCAGGCCCAGCTCTCCCTTCTTCCTGCTCCGCTGTGTCCTTGGGCTGGGGCCTGGTGCCAAATAGACTGATCTGTTCTGGAGCCAGGATGGTGGTGCCTCTCTGCAGGCAGTGAGGCTCTGGTACTAACTCCCCTGCCTGTGGGCCTGCAAATTTAGCAGAAGGAGGGCCATTTCCCTGGGTGGTGCCCAACTGTGGCCCCAATGCCCTCAGTTCTCCGGCAGCTCTAAGCAAACTGGCCCAAGTTCAGAGCCAGGCCATGGATTGTCTGTGTGGCACATTGGATGGCAGGCTGCCAGGAACCAGTTTCAGAGCAACCTCAGTGGAGCTGCGCTTTCCTGGGCATCTGCTGGTGCCTGAGCCTGGGCCAGAAACTGCCCCAAACAGCTGGGGAGCAAACAAACCCATGCCCTGGGTCCCTCCAGCCCAAGGGGCCTGCCAAATCTCCATGTCCCGTGCCCCACAGCCCAGCTGCCCTTGGCAGGCAAAGGGGAGTTGGCACTGTGTCGTTTTGAAGAGAAGATGAGTGCCCCTTAGACTGAGTCTGAGCAGGCATGTGGTGCCAGGGCATGAGGATGGAGACACACCAGTCCTCTCCTCTCCCGGTCCTTCCCCTTCTCCCAGGATCATGGCTGCAGCAGGCAGAGGGCCCCGGCTGCCAAGTCTTGGAATTGATGGTGTTTCCATCCGGGAAGTGTGGTGATGCCCCAGCTGGGCACTGAGTGTGGAGGCATGGTGGCTGGCGGGTGTGGTGGGATGTGGGGGTGGCTGGAAGCGGGAGCAGCCCCACCCCAGCACTGAGAGCCTCTTAGGCCGGGCTCACCTTGTTAAGGCCCCAAATGCTTCTGTTGCCATTCCATGGCGCAGCCCCTGACACTCTGGCCCTTCCAGCCACCCTGCTGGTCTCCTACCAGCACAGTGCACTTGTTCTTCCACTGTTGGCAGGCATGGGGGCTAGGGTCAAGAGCCAAGCCAGGCAGTCTGTACTCCTGGTCAGTTCCCAGCTGGGGCACACTCGTATAGGGCAGCCCCACTGTCTGCCCAGCCCCCTGGCTGCAACTGCAGGGACTTCAGCCCCCAAGAGAGGCTCCCTGCTCACCCCCATAGATCCTATGGGAACTGTGCTGGGGTTCAGGGTGCCTGCTGGCCTGTTTGTCCTTCCCCCAGGCCTGAGGCTGGTGCAGGATGTGCCAGTTGCTGGCTGCCCTGGGTCCTGGCTCGTGGTCCTTTGCAGGTGGCACTTGCCCACCCTTAAGGATTCCTGGCTTTCTGCCCTGCACTATGGGGCTTAGTGGGAGCCAGAGTCACTGCAGCCAGCGGTACTGAGATGTGGCCCCTCCCTAGGATTCCAGGCCTGGTCCACAAGTTGCCCCCAGTAGCCACACTGGCCTGGCCCAGCTTGCGTAACCCCAGCTGCCGTCTGTCTGTCACGTCCCAGCAGGCTGGTGCTGCAGCTGCCGCCGGGTGGGGCGCCTTGCTCACCCCGACATGCCACGGCACGCGGTGGGGATGGGCCTGCTCCGCACTGCAGCAGCAGGAAAGCGGTGCCCTGGGGCCGGGCGTGGGGACCTGTGTTTGCCACTCCCCTTGCAGCTCCACACCCAGCCCAGGCAGACGCTGCTGCCACCGCAGCAACCACTGCCTCAGTGCCCAGGCCAAGCCAGACAACTCCCCCGTCCCCCAAGGGCAGCCACTGCGGCCGCTCAGAGCAGGGACAGGGCCTCAGCCCCTAGATCTGTGGGGCCCTGGGCACAGCTGGCCTTGCTGCCCAGGAGTCCAAAGGGCAGAGCAGGGTGAGTCATCTGAGGGCTGCCCTGGGGGGATGAGGGGCTGAGCAATGGGGAAATCGAAGGGAGGCTCCATGAAGTGGGTGCTTGGTGGGCAAGGAGTGGGCAGCATCTGTATGGGGGAGAGCACAGGGGCAGGGAGTGTGGAGGCAGGACATGGGGGTGGGGTGAGTATGGGGTGTGGGAAGTGAATGGAGATGGGTGGGGTGTGTGTATGAGGTAAAGGGGAGGGGTGGGAATGGTGCAGGATGTGCAGGGGCATAGTGTGTCTGACGTACAGGGATGGCATGGGGAAGGGGCATGGTCTATAGGGATGGCACAGGAGTGTTCCCATAACAGGTCACCAGGAGCATAGCAGCTCTCCAGAAAGGACCTGGCCTGTGGGGCTGGGCCTCGCACTAGGGCCAGAAGGATGGTCCCCTGTGTACATCCCATCCTGGCTCCCGGGGGCCTCTGCTATTTTAGGTTGGGGCTGTGAGCACTGGCAAGGGGGCCATGGCAAGCAGGAGATGGGGCCAGGGTTGCCCACCAGCTGGGCTGCACTGACAAGTCCACACCCTCTCCCCACAGCTGTGCCTACGGGCAGCAGGGGACACTCTGCGAGACCAGATGCAGTGCATGATGCGGACACTCCACGACCTGAAGCGAACACCAGGCCCAGCTCCACGGCTGGGGCCCCCCGAGCTGGTGCCCACTCCTCCGCGGCCCTGCTGGGAGCCGCGCATGGAAAACCGGACCTCAGCTGTCTCGGAGGCGGACTCAGCCTGCTGCCTGGAGCTGGCAGAGGAGGAGGAGCGGGTACTGCCTGCCAGTGAGCGAAGCCTGGAGTTCGACTCAGGATACTCAGAGGTGTCAGGGGGCACGTGGCAGGAGGAGGAGCGGCCGGTGCTGCACCGGAACCCTATGCCTCCCTGCCAGCGGGCACACAGGCTCTCCACAGGTGGCTTCCTCCACAGCAGCTCCAGCCAGGCTGCCACACAGCGGGTGCGGCCCAAATCCACCTCGGACGTCTGCCTGGACCAATGGCGGGTGCTTGACCCAGTAGAGGCACAGGACTGGACCGTGGCACTGCTCTCCCAGAGCCGCAATCGGCAGCCACTGGTGCTGGGTGACAACTGCTTTGCTGATCTGGTGGAGAACTGGATGGACTTGCCTGAGGAGAGCACCCCTGGCCACCGGCCGCCCCTGCAGCCAGCCCGCCGACTGGGCAAGCCCCCCCGCTTTCCTGCTCAGCCTCTCGGGCAACGTGCGCCGCAAGCTGGCCAGCCTGGCGCGCTCCAAGGCCCCCGCTGCCCCCCCGGTCCAGCAGGCATAATCCCCCCAGTGCCAAGCGCCTCTCCTGCCCGGGGGGGCCTGGACAGATACGGGCCAGGACCTTTCTTCCACCAGTCGCATGGCGACATCGCCCAGCTGGGCGTGGACTGCACGCACTTCAGCGCTCTCCTCAGCAGCCGCAGCCGGCAGCCCATTGTCTGCAACAACAGTACCGCCTGCATTTAGCCCTGATGGGCTGTGGCCCTGGCTCTGTACAGAAATAAACGGCTTTTGTATTGAATGCCTGCCTGGTGCCCGGCTCAGGGGGGTGGGGGGCAGGTTGGAGGTGCAGCACTGGGCATGGCTGGCCCACAGTCCTGGGGAGGGGTGGGCCATGGGACAGAAGAGGGTACTGGGCACAGCTGGCATGCTACACAAATACCCTACACATAGGCACCATTTACCCTTGGATTTCCCCCTCCCCCACCCCAGCTGGAAGGGTAGTCAGACTGTGCTGCCAGTGGTCCCTGCCCTCATGGGGCCAGGCTGCCCCACTACCATAGCTGAGGGGCATGGAGGCCAGGGAGTGCAGCCACTGAACCTCTTGTGGCCCCTGCCCTCCCCCCCAGGACCCATAACGAGCAGTTGTTGTTTCACTCCTGCTGGCTGGGGCAAGGACTTTATTAGTTGTTGGGGTGCCAGGGCTGGCCGCTGCCTAGCGTTGGTGAGAAGGGAGCTAGCCTCCCACCACACATCTCCCAGGGCTGCAGCTCAGAGGTGAGCCTCTGATCCTCACTCTGCACTCCGTGGAGACAGTCCGAGGTGCCTGTGGGCAGCGCCTGCTCGCTCACATGCAGGGCAGCCAGATGTGCACAGGTGGTAAGATGTCATCATCCTCCTCATCCTCACAGACAATCGCCAGCACCAAGATCCAGGGGGGCTGTGCAGCTGCTCCGGGAAGGGTGCCCGCCAGCTGGGTCAGTCTGGGGAAGCAGAAGGTTGAATGCACCACAAGGCAGCCAAGGGACTGGGCCCTGGCTCCCACAGGTCATGCAGTGTGTGCCAGCACCAGCCAGGCAAACGTCCCAGCTGCAGCTAGCTTGGCACAGGCCCGGCCTTTGTGGGGGTCAGGCTCTGTCCTTCACCAGGATCCTCCCAAAAGCCCCCTTCGCTGACCCAGACCCCAACCTCTCATGGCTCCTCCCTGGTGGGGCCAGACCGAGGACCAGCTGGGCAGAGCAGTGCCAGGATACAGCATCCTGGAGGGCACTGACAGGGGTCCCACTGACTGGAGGAGCTGCCTGGCCATGCCTGAGGGCAATGCCATGCATTCACAGCTGGGCTACCAGTGAGGGGCCTCCTGAGCCAGCACAGGCAGCAAGGGGGCCGGTCGAGGGTCCCTGCAGGAAGCAGGATGTTTACCCGGCCGCTCAGGCCGGCTGGGAACCAAGGCACTCAGCTGTCGGGGGAGCCAGGCAGCTGGAGTCACTCAGCCAACTGGGCCGCCCACTGCCTGTGGGGTGGGGGAGCCCTACCAAGCTGGGGGAGGGGATGTGGGGTGCACAGATGAGGGAGGGGCAATGGGGGGGGAGCTGGAGCCTGGAGGAGGGGCAGTGGGGGCATGAGTTTGAGCCTGGAGGAGGGGCAGTGGATTACACGGGGGCTAGCCCTCCAGGCCCTCACTGTAGGCAGGGGCCTATGGGCAATGCCCTGTGTCACAGGCCTACCAGCCCACAAAGGCCGGGCAGCCAGCTGCTCACCTGCAGGCAAGCTGTGACTCTCGCTTTGCCTGGCACCAGAAGCTTGCATAGAGGACAGTTGTCCCAGACAGCACCATGTGCACTGGCAACCCATGCTCCTGCTGCAAAGCAGAAGAGATGTCAGGGGCAAGTTGGGGCCAGGCCCAGTGCTGGCTGCTCGCTTCCTAGGATCTTTCGTGGATTAGGCAATAAAAAGCCTCATGTGGGGGCCTGCCCCACCACTCCTCCCTGCCCCTGCCACTGGGCTGCACCAAGGCCCGGCCGGTCCCAGCATCTCAGCACTAGGAGCAGGTCATGGGGCTCCACCCTCCAGCCCCAGCCTGGCTGTACCAGGAGCGGACTGGCACATGGGTCCGGCTGGAGAAAATGATGGGCACTAGGCCGACATTGGGACCAGACAAGTATAGCTGGGACCTTCCCACAAGCCATGTCTGGTACTGGGCCCCTGAGACCTGGGCAGGGTGTGGGTGAAAGCCAAGTGAGCACCAACCTGGGGGGAAACAGTCATGGTCCCCAAGCAGAGGGGACAGGGCTCAGGTCCCACAGGGAAAGGAGGGTGCAGCAGGATGGGGGGGGTGGGGCCCACAGGGCTGGTCCTGCAGCCCATTCCCCTCCCCTTCCCCGCAGCCCAGCTTTGGCACAAGGGGAAAAGGGTGGGGTCACCTTCAACTGGTCCAGGAGCCCCTGCAGGGTCAGTTCCTCCCCTTCAGTGTCAATCCCGTGCACCTCGATCCGATGCCAGCAGTTCCATGTCACCTGGCCGTACTGCGAGGCACAAGGGCAGGCTGACTCCCAGGCCGTGTGTGTGCCAGCACCTTCCCTCCTCCCCTCCCCCACGCTGCTGCAGACTCCATGGGGCCAGGATCTGGGTTTCCATCCCAATCAGCCCCATCCACACCAGGTCTGCACATGGCCATGGTCTCTGCCACTGCCCCACAACAGCGACCCCCTGGCCCTCCCACTGCCCTACCCCATGACAGCTGGGGGCACTGGTCAGCAGGTGGCATGATGGGTAAGGCACAGGCACGGCCCATTGGCTGGGGGAGGCTGGCATTGCCCTGCTGCTGTCAGCAATGCCGGAGGCCAGCCAGGGCTGGATGCTAGGGCCATGGTGGGGGGTTGGGGCGGACTTGGCTGCTGAGCTCCATGGAGGAGAGGCCAGCAGGGCAGTACAGCACAGCACAAAGCCCCATTGAAGCTGTGCCCCCATACACAATCAGCTCCTTCTTCTGCCCAACCCTGGGGCCATGCCTCTGCTGGGACCAGCCAGCCAGGCTGGGGCAGCTCCACCTGCCAACAGCAGAGCCCTGTGTGGGCAGCCCAGTTGCAGAGGGCTCCATGTGGGAACATGAGGCTGCCAAGGGGCCATGGCTGGGGGACAGGGGCACAGCATGGCTCAGTCCCATACCCATGGCCAGCAGCAGGGGCTGGGAGCACCAGGTTCACCATGGCAGGACCCACCTCAGACAGCGGAGATCTAGGGTACATCATGGTCACCCCAGCCTCCTGCTGCACCACAGCCAGCCTGCCTTCCCCTACAGCTCTGCTCCCCCCCCCCCCACAGTTTCAGGCCCCAAGCCCCCACAGCAAGCCAGAATCACTCCCCTCCCCACCATGAGAAGGCCCAGGTGCCTGCTGAGCTGCCTTCAGGCGGTGAGCTCGTGGCTAGGGAAACTGAGGTGCAGCAGCTGTGGGACCTAAGGAAAGAGCCAGGCTGAGGTGAGCACAGCCCTGGTCGGGGCAGAGGCATGGACCCAGCTGGCCATTTGCTGCAGTTGGCCTAGCCCTAGACCATTTGTTCTCACCAAGGGTCTAGGCAGCTCCAGGGGACACAGAGAGGATCCAACCCCCGCCTCCTAAGTTAGCATTAGGTTGCTCCCCCTCCCCTTTGCCACCTGCAGCCCACAGCATTAACCCCATGCCTGCCGCAGCCTGGCACCTCTTCCTCACCCTGAGCAGGGGTCACTGCCTGCTAGGCCCTGCCCAGGGGGCACTGCCCCCCGTCACCACAGGCCATAGGCCAGGACTTCTGGGTTCAAGTCCTGCTCCCAGCACCTAGGTACCCTCTGCACAAGGGCTGACTCTCCCAGCGGGGCTGGAAAGAGCCTGCCCCGCCCTTGCCAGCCTGCACCTCCTTCCTGCCCCAAACACAGCAGGGTCCTGACCTGGACACCTCCGCTTCTGCCCCCACTGACCCAGAACTTGTGCCTCCTGCCAGTCCCATTTGCTGGATCCTGGCCCCACTTGTCCCCCCCCAGCCAGCTTGTCCTCTCCAGCCAGCTCAGGCTGCAGCCTGTAGAGCACAGCAAGGGGTGCTCTGTCCCGGCTCTCAAAGCTGGCCTGGTGCCCAGCATGGGACTAGGGCTTGTGCAGAGGGGCTGGGGCATGGGGTCCCCCCCGGCACATGGGGCTGGCTCCACTGCTCCTGTCTGGGCGCTCTGCTTCCCCGTGCTGGGACCTGGCCCTCACTGCCTTGAACTCCACTGTGCCCCAGGCCCGTGGCCTTGCTATCCAGGGTGGTGGGGTGCACTGCCTGGGAGGGTGCTGGGAGCCAAGCTGGCTGCATTGGTGGAGCTGCAAAAGGAGACCAGCGCCTGGCGCCTCCTCTCCCCCTGCAACCCTGTCATTCTCCCCACACGCAGCCTGGCTCCCCTCCCCCCCAGCCAGCCTGGCTGCGGTCACGCTTCCTGTGCAGCAGGAAATCTGCCTCCGCCCCCCACACATGGTCTCAATTTAGGGCCCTGCCCCAACCTCCCCCCCCCCCCCCCAGCCACAGTGAGTGTCAGGCCTGCAGCTGGAGGAGAATGGGGGGGATGGGTCAGACTGGGGGAGCAGAGCAGGGCCTGCCCCCCCACAGACGGCCCTGCTACCCCATCCCATGGCAACTGACAGGCATCCCCCTCCGCTCCTCTTCACCCTCCACCTCCACCACACAGAACAAGCCATGTTCGCAGCTGGGCCTCACCCAGCCCAGAGCATGACAGCTGGAGAGCCCTCACCCCACTTCCTGCCCTCCTCCTGTCCCTCAGCATCCTGCACCCCCCTATTTCCCTGCTCTCAGTGTTTGATTCCTGCTACCCATTCCCCTGCTGTCCCCCAGCATTTCTCCTGTGGGGGCTTGGGGTATGTGGGGACTGTCCCCCCCACCCCTGCAGCTGGGCTGGGCCCCTGCAGGCATGGGGCCAGTGGCCCGCCACAGAGCCTGGGGCAGGCATCCAGTCTGCAGCGTGCAGCTCTGGGGGGGTGGTCTCGGGGGGGCTCTGCCCAGAGGCAGCACAGAGGCTGCGAGAGGCGACAGACAGTATGCTGTACCACATTGGGCAGCACCAGCCCTAGGGCACAGCTCAGCCCTACCCCTAGACTGTGTCCTCCCTGCTGGGTGGGAGGCACACAAGCACTGCCCTGATCTGGAGCATGGGCTCTCAGAGCCACACACAGGGGGGGCTGTACTGTGGGACAGGGATTTACTTGTGGGGTGCCCAGATGGACAGTGTTGCACAGAGGGGCTCACCCTACTCATCTGGGGGCCAGAGTACCCAGCTCCCCACACTGCCCAGTCAAGCTGGAGCCAGGTATTGGGGTAAGCAAATGCCAGGGTGCTGCTGCCAAGGGCTGGGTACCTAGCCAGATTCAGGGAGAGAGCCGGGGGCTCGGGGCTCTTGGATGGGCCCTCTGACTCTGCTCAGCTCCCAGCTGTCCCCACTGCATGCCCCCAGCCGTGCTTCCTTCCCTCCCCCCACTCTGCTGGGGAGAAATGTGGGGCTGCCAGGGCACAGCCTCCCCATTGCCACAGGCTGGGCTCAGTCCCACCTCACACCTCCAGGGCACTGCATGGGGACATCAAGCCAACTCCGAGTGCGAGGGCAGAGACCCTGCCTCACTCCCTGTGCCACGCCCAACAGCTCACAGAGCTCAGCCAAGGACTGGCTCCGCAACAGATGGTGCCCACAGTTGCCCTGGCAGAGCCCTGGGTGGAGCTACACAGAACCCAGTTCCAGGCTGGATCAGGCGTGGGTTCACAGTGAGTGGGTGCAGCCCCAGCTGTGGGGGAGCTATTGGCATGGCTGGCCATGGGGGTCTCACCTTGTAGGTGGTGGGGGGCGGCAGGGGCGGGAAGCGGACAAGCAGCGGTTCGGAGAGTTGCAGGAAGCTGTTGCGGTAGGAACCAAGGTCGTGCCGTCCACACACCAACTTGTAGAGCTCCAGGCATGCCAGGCCGGCCACCGTTGCCGTCGTGGTGGCAATGGCGGGCACAATCCTGCCCGCCACGCGTTTGCTCTGCCAGCGATGGGCAACCAGGTCACTACTTTGGCTGGTGTGAGTCGCTGGGCCCCAAACCTGGCAGCTGTCTCTGGAGGCCTGTCCCACGTCTGTTCCTTGGGGGCTCATCTCCTTGCCCCAGCCTGTCCCTGGGGGCTGTCACCACGGCCCCTTTCCCGTACCCCACATCTGTCCCTGGGGGCTGTCACCACGGCCCCTTTCCCGTACCCCACATCTGTCTCTGGGGGCTGTCATCACAGCCCCTTTCCCGTACCCCACATCTGTCCCTGGGGGCTGTCACCACGGCCCCTTTCCCGTACCCCACATCTGTCCCTGGGGGCTGTTGCCCCACGTTTGTCCCTAGGGGTCCCATCACCTCACCCCCACCTATCCCTTGAGGACCATCGCCCCGCCCCCTCCCAGTCTGTCCCTGGGGGTGCCATTGCCCCGCACCACATCCATCCCCGGGGTGCTATTGCCCCGCCACACCCGTGGGGGGGCCATGGCTCCGCGCCCACCCTCACCTTGTCCCAGTCAGCAGGGGTGATGCCATAGTTCTCAGCACGCAGATTGGAGGCAGCTGTGATGAAATCCACGTGGCAGTTGCTGTCGTCGTCCTGTGGGGCCAGCAAAAGAGAAACACAGGGGGAGAGGGGAGCAGGAGGCACCCCACCAGCCTGCCAGCTGGGGGAGCCCGCACGGCCAACACCAGACCAGGCAACCTGGGCCTCACCTCACAGGACACAGCGATGGCTGCCTCATGAAGGAGCAGAGCCCCCTATTGTCCCATGGGCAACCACTCATTTGGCCCTGCCCGACCCCGCCTGTCATCCACTCCATGCTGACCCTGATCATGCTGCGATCTCCAGCAGCCCCAGTCCTGGGCAATGCCAGCCAAGGCTCCCAAAGCCACGCACCCCCAAGCAGCTGGGCCAGGATGTGCAGGCACTGGGACAGCGGGAACCTGACCAGCACAGCCCGTTACCTTCTCAAAGTGGATGGGCTCCATCAGGTGGGGGCTGCTGTGCCCACCTTCCAGCAGCATCTGTCTGCACTCTGCCAACTCCTGCCTCAGTGCCACCAGCTGCTCCTTGTCTGCACAGGGACAGAGCAGGGTGGGGCTGTGGAAGGTTCAGGGCCCCCCAAATCTGAGCCGTGGGGCTAAGCACAGTCGCATCCCCAGCTGGCACCACGCCCCCCCAGGCTGTTCTGTAGTGGTGCCACAGAGCTCTCAGACGTGGCAAAGTGGCAGCGTGGGATCCACAGCCAAGCCTCAGGCAAGGAGTGAGCCAGGCTCAGACCCTGCTCATGCCAGCATCCCAGCCAGGCTGGCTAGTCACTGGAGCAAAGATGCCCATCCTGCTGGGCAAGGCTGGGGCAGGATTCTCCTGGTCCTGGAGAGGGAAAGTGCCCACCCCAGGCACCGACATAAGCAGCAACACTGGGATGGAGCCCCAGGCATGCCCAGATCAGCCCAGCTGGGGAAGTGGCAGGCTGGCAGGCAGGGGCTGCAGCTGTGGGGGAAATGCCAACACCAGAGGGTCCAAGCCAGCCCAGGGCTTCATTAGCCTCATCTACCCTGTGCTGGGACCCAGGTGCCTGGCCCCCAACTCCCACACAAAGAGCAGAGCTCCATTCAGGCTCCATTCAGGGTGGCATCTAGCCTAGGGTACACCCCTTCCCTCTGGGAGCCCTACCAGCCAACACTCAGTCAAAACGGGTCTGTGCCAGCAGCCTCAGGGTCTGGTCTGCTTGCTTTGGGATTGCTGGCCTTCACCCTGCTCCAATCATTGCCTGATCTCCTCCTGGTCCACCCAGCACAGTCCCAAGCACCCCAGCTCCATCCTCGACCCCCTCCTGCCTTGCTGCAGCCCCCACCGACCCTGGCCCTGACACGGCCCTTACCGCCCGCGGCAGACACCTCAGCCATCTCCTCCTCCGTAACGGGGATCCGCACCCCCTGCTCTAGATGGAAGGGCGGCAGGGACATTGCCCGCAGAGTCTCCCTGGCAGCCACCGGGTCCCGGGGCACCTGCAGTCTGTGTGTCTGGGCAAAGAGGCTAGCAGCGGCCATGATGTACTCCATGTGAGTGCTCTGCAACACAGCCCGGCTCAGTGGGGAGCAGCCCCGGCTCAGTCCCTTCCCACACCCCCTCACCATGCTGCACTCTACCCCAGCATATGGACATGGACATGGACAGAAGCCAATGCCCCCAACTTTCCCATGGACCCTGTCCCATCCACAACCACTGCTCCCAGAATGGAGTCCCCACAAGCCCCCAGAATGGAACCCCC
The DNA here is from genome assembly GCA_007922175.1 of Pelusios castaneus. Classification (NCBI taxonomy): domain Eukaryota; kingdom Metazoa; phylum Chordata; order Testudines; family Pelomedusidae; genus Pelusios; species Pelusios castaneus. The sequence continues at coordinate 31,735 of ML688914.1, read as the reverse complement.
ACAAGCCCCCAGAATGGAACCCCCGCCTCCACCACTGGCCCCACGCCCAGGCAAGGCCATGTCCCCAACCCCAAAGCACCGTACCCTGCTCCCCACTTACATTGTCACAGTCAAACTCCAGGGGATGGGGGCATCTCCTGGGCCCCAACCAGAAGGGGACCCCGGGGCAGATTTCCTGAGCACAGAAGAAGCTGGGGTGAGGTCAGGGCCAGGGAGCGGCCCCATGCATTGCTGTGGGGCAGGCCACAGGGACCAAACTGGGAGGTGGGGGGGTCTCCAGTGTGGGAGGCAGAGCAGGGGGGGCCATGTGCTGAGGGGCCCAGGCTAGAGGCGTGGGGTTCAAGGTGCTGAGGGCCGAAGGGGTAGGAGGGTGCTGGCAGGTGGGTGGTTAGAAGCTCCTAGAGAGTGAGAGTTCACTGGGCATGGAAATGGGGTCCAGACCCATGGGGAAAGTAAGAGCCTGGGGGCACTGAACAGGGGAGGGGGTCAGAGTGGGGGGATGGGAACCACGGGGATGGGCTCACATGGCCAGGTGGGAAGGCATGCAGCAGCTGCAGGATGGCGTGGCAATAGAGGCTCTCCCAGCGCCGGCGAGCCCAGCGCACACAGTCTGGCCAGCTGTGGGGCTTCTCCAGCAGGCACCTGCGCACCTCCTCCAGTACCTCCAGTGCCTGCTGCTCCTCCAAGAAGGCCAGGTCCCTGCGGGCACAGGCAACATCAGGCAGAGTCCGAGCACCCCCATTGCCACCCAGTGCAGCACCAGGCCACAATCAGAGCCCAACAGGGGTGGGTCACCCAGCCAGAGAGAACCCCGGAGTCCGGGGCCCTTCCAGGCTGGTTCCTGAGCCCTGGCAGATCTGAGCTGGCGGAGACCATGGCCAGGCCCCAACACCAGAACCCAAACCGGGCATCCCAGGCCCCTCCCCAGAGAGTCCCCGATACCCCACCCCCACTCTCCTCCAAAACCCCACCTTGAGGGTCCCCCCACCCCACAGAGCCCCCTCTAACACCCCACCCTCAACCTAGGGTCCCCCCCACCCCCACCCCTCAGAGTCCCCCTCTGATACCCACTCCCGGGTTCCCCCACCCACAGAGCTCCCTCTGATACCCCACCCCCACCCCCACCCCAGGTACCCCCACTCCCAGAGCCCCCTCTAATACTCCACCCCAACCCCCAGAGCTCCCCGTCCAAACCTCACCCTAGCCCCGCAGACTCTCCCTAGCCCACACTCACCCCAGGTACTTGTTGACATTCTCTGCAGGTAACTTGAAGAGCCCATCAAACTCATCCCGGGCCCACTGTGTGGGGGGGAAAGGGTGTTACACACACAGGCTGGGGGGCACCCCACTCACATCAGCCCCCCCATCCCACCAGGGTTGGGGTGGGGTCCCTGCCAAGGCCAGATGCTCCAATTGTTGGATGCTCTGAGCCCCAGCTGGAGGGCCAGGGGGCAGGGCAGGGAAGCAGGAGTTGGGGTGGGGGACTTGGGCCCAGCAGCCACCACCCAGACAGAGTGCTGGGCCCCTCATCCCTGCCCAGCTCAGCTGCCTCTGCTCTGGCACGTCTCCTGCTTGGGGGTGGGGAGCAGCTGGGGGGGCTCCCTAGCATGGCAGGGGGAGAGACTGTGGGGCTGGCTGAGAATCTGCCACAGAGATGGGGGGCAGAGACTCAGACAGGGAGCAGTGTGGGCAGGTGGGTGGATAAGGGCTCCTAGAGAGTGAGAGTGCACTGGGTGTGGAAATGGGCTCCAGACAGGGCATGCAGCAGGCAGGGGCTGGGAGTGTCCAAGGGGCAGCTGCAGAGGGCTGGCATGTGGGGTGGGTGAAGGTCTGCGAGGAAGAGCAGGAGGTGGCACATGTGGGATTGGCAGGGGGTATGAAGGCCCGGGAAGTGACATGCCAGGACGCAGCCAGCCCTGTGCTCTCCTCACGACAGCCCCTTCCTCTGCCAAGCAAAGAAGCCAGAGGTTGGGGGCCAGGAGATGGATGAGGTAGAGATGGTGGCCAGAGTGACCCAGCAGGGATGGAAACCCCGATCCCTGCCCCAGCCAGGACACAGGCTGCTCCTGCCTTCGCTGGGCCATGGCCCCACTACTGCATTCTGCAGTCCTGGGCCAGTGTGAGCTGGGCTGTGGACACTGGCACTGAGCCCTCACCATGGGGCAGGGATCTGCTGGGCACATAGGAGCAAAGGAGAGGCACCAGCTCAGGGTGAGTGGAAAAGGGCTGGGCCCAGGCCTGGGGCAGGGACGGGGGGGAGGGGCTGCTGGGCCCAGGAAGGGGAGAGGGGCCTGGACAGGGAGGTGCTGGGTCCCCCACCTGCAGTGTGTGCTCAATGGTGCTGGGGAAGTGGCGCAGGGTGCATAAGGGCACAGTTGTCTCTGTGAGGTCCTGGGCTCTCCCGAACAGCTGTGTCAGGTACGGCACCACGACCTGCATGTGCCCTTTGGTGCCCTCAGTGCCCGAGTCCAGTAGGGGCTTGCGGTAGAGGTTGCAGCGCTTGTCCATGTAGTCTCCTGTGGGGAAGGAGGGGCCAGGTCAAGCGATGCCTGCTTCTGCCCCTCCACTGAAGGCAGCTGGCAGCATCACCCCACCCCCAGGAGGTGTGCTGCCTTCTAGGCAGGGCCTGAGGAAGCTCCACCCACAAGGGCCTTCTGGAGCCCCCCAGTTGAGGGGACCAAGCAGAGACCCAGACAGGTCTAGGGAAGGAAGCAGCAGCCTCCATCCAGATCCAGTTCCTGCACCAAGATGGCCCCAGGAGCTGCACATGGGCATGTTTATGACATGTGCATGGGAGGATGTGGAGGGGTGACTGTGGTCAGACTGTGCCAGACTCCTGTGGCTGTGCCCGGGCACTCACGGGCTTCCATGCTGTCCAGGGCACTGGCCACACCATCCAGGTCCAGGAAGAATTGGTCCCCGAAGAGCAGCTCCGTCTCAGACCCCACGCGGTGTGGCTGAGCCGTCACCTGGATCGCAGAATTCATCTGCCGCACGGCTGCTGCTGCCACCTCCGATTTCAGCTTCTGCAAGGACCACAGGAGCCATAAGCCCCACCTCTGTCGGTGCAGCACATCATCCCACCCCCAAGGCAGATCACAGGATGGACTGAGGGCTGGGGGAAGGTCTGTGCCTCCACCCAGTTGCAGGAAGCCCACAACTCACAAGCTGGGGCAGAGGCGGGTGTCCAGTATAGGTTGGAAGAATGGACTATAAGGTGGATATGAAACTGGCTGGATCATCGGGCTCAATGGGCAGTGATCAGTGACTTTATGTCCAGTTGGCAGGCGGTAACAAGTGGACTGCCCCAGGGGTCCATGCTGGGGCTTGTTTTGTTCAGCATCTTCATGAATGATCTGGAGTATGGGGTAGAAGCACCCTCAGCAAGTTTGCAGATGATACTAAGCTGTGGGTAGAGGTAGATACACTGGAGAGCAGCGATAGGATACAGAGTGACCTAGACTAATTGGAGGATTGGGCCAAAAGAAATCTGATGAGGTTGAACAAGGTCAAATGCAGTGTCCTACTCTTAGGATAGAAGAATTCCATGCACAGCTACAGACTAGGACTGACTGGCCAGGCAGCAGTTCTGCAGAAAAGGACCAGGGAGTTGCAGTGGACAAGAAGCTGGATATGAGTCAACAGTTTGCCCTTGCTGCCAAGAAGGCTAATGGTACATTGGGCTGCATTAATAGGAACATGGCCAGGAGATGGAGGGAAGAGATTATTCCCCTCTATTCAGCACTGATGAGACCACATGTGGAGTATTGTGTTTTGGGTTCCCCACTATAGGAAGGATGTGGACAAATTGGAGAGAGTCCAGCAGAGGGCAGCGAAAATGATGAGAGAACTGGGGCACCTGAGTTATGAGGAGAAGCTGGGGGAACTGAATTTGTTTGGCCCAGCACCATTCCCCATGGCTGCAGGCTGGGAATGAGGGGTGTTCAGGCTTTGCCCAGCTCTGCTCCACTCACGGCCACGTCCCACGGGCGGAAGAGGAACTGCCGGCTGAGGTTAGAGCGCTCAATGGTGTCCATGTCCGTCACGGTGATGCTCCCGCCCTTGCCTGCCGCCAGCCCAATCATTGCAAAATTCTTCAGCAGCTCACAGCCAATGGCTCCAGCTCCCACCTGGCGGGAGGGGGCAGGGTTAGCCTGGCCATGCCCTGAACGGCAGAAGGACTGGCAACATGCTGGGCCCCCACTTTCCTGCCAGGTGCTGCCCCTCCCGACCTCACCATCTGTCTCCCTGGGGCCCTTCTGCATCCACCTCACCCTTCCCACCCCCTTGGAGCCAGAGCTGACCAAGGACTCTCCCCAAGAGCATGGAGCTGGGAGGACGGGCACCCTGGGCCAAGGTCCCCAGGCCAAGCTCCCCGCAGGCCAGACACTGTGGCCCACAAAGCCAGGGCCATGGCTCAGGCCAAGAGCAGAGGCTGGGTCCCGCAATACAGCCCAGGGCTCTGCTTCCTGCTCCCTGGCCACCCTGCTCCACCCCATCCCAGTTTCCCAAGGCTGGCCCCCTGCCCATCCCTGCCTCACCCCTCTGCCCAGCCCGCTCACCACAAAGTACTTCTGCTGACCCAGACGATTCTGGAATTCGTCCCCGAACACGACAATCTGCCCATCATAGCGGCTGCCACGCTGGGGACAGAGGGACAGACTGCCATCAGCTCCCACACAATGACCCTCCCTGCCCCTTGCCCAGTAGCTCCCTGTGCAGGGCTGGGTGTGGTTCCCAGACCGTGTCCATCAGCGAGCACAACACTCACTGAGGCACAGGTCTCCTGCGTCAGCAACACGGCGCCCTGCTCTGGCAGACACTCCAGTGCATCGAAGTAGAGCCATTGTGCCAGCGGCGAGAACTTTCCCGAGGCGGCCTAGGGAGAGGTAAACAGGCATTGTTGGTTCTGCTGGGGTCCTGAGTGCCAGGTCTGTGAGCTGTCTGTGCTGGGTAGCAGAGGGACCAGCATTGCTGCGGGAGCACCCAGGGCACAGTGCCAGGCCCAGCAGTGTCACCAGGAGTCCTGGGGGACAAAGCTGCCCAGCATGGGAACAGGCCCCACAGTCAGGACTGTCCCAGACACCCACAGATCTTCCCATTCCCTTCTGGTGCAGGGGTCAGCACCCCAGACTCATGACAGTGGTACTGGGGTGGGCAGGGATGGCAGCGCCCCCTGCTGCCCATTTGTGCAGCTGTAGCTCAGAGATGAGGGGAATTGGGACTCCTGGGTCCCATCCCTGTGAGCGCAGGGGCCAGTCCCCATGTACAAGGGAGTCAGGGACCCCGCTTAGCCCCAGTGCACTCAGCCCCGCACACACCAGCTGCTCGGGCTCCACTTGCCACATACCAGCAATCTCCTTCACACTGACTGACCCCCCTTCACTAGTTCACCTTGCCCTGGGACAGCCAGGGGCTGCGGATTGGGATTGAGGGGTCCTGGCAAAGCTGGGGACAGGGAAGGTCAGGGCTGGGCTAGCAGGCAGCTGCCAGGGAGCCTGGTCCTTCCAGACAAAAGCCTGGCCTAGCCCAGTCTCCTCCCAGCCCCCAGAAACCCACCCAGGGCTACCTGAATTCGCCCACAAAAGGTGAGAGGCAGCCGGACCACCTGGCTTGGGTGGGGGCGCCATCCAGTGGCTTTTCCAGGAACCCAGCAGTTCTGGCCCAGACTGGCATGTGGCAGTACCCAAGGACACTGGTCAGGTGCAAGGTCTGAGGGCTGGAGACCGCCCCCCCCACAGCTGGCATCCAGGCCTCACAGCTGGGCACTGGCCCTGCCACCCACGCCCAGCCTGGCCACACACCTTCAGCACCTCCTGGGCAGCCAGGCCACCGAGGACAGCAGCCATGGGGCTCAGGTCCCCTGCGCTCACGTAGGCAAATGTCTGCACCAGCTCCTCATCCAGCAACTTCTGCTGCATGTTCAGGCCTTGTGCCAACTCCAGCAGCCATTCAGCATCCGCCTGCAGGGATGGGCACAGTGCAGGTGTGGCAAGCATAGGCAGGGGATCAGATGGTGGGGTAGGGGCAGGGAGCAGATATGGGTGGGGCACAGGTGCATGTGGGGTGAGCATGGGAGACAGGGGAAGTGGTACAGATGGGGCATAGGTGGAGATGGGTCTGAGCAGGGACATGAGGCTGGGAGTGGGCTGATCCCTGCCAGTGCAGCTGGCCCTGGCCCAATGCAGCCAGGGGTGATGAGCAAGCATAGGGGCCTCACCTGGGCTCTTGGCCGGGGCAGCCGTCCCCTCTCAGCAGTGAAGGCGTGCAGTGCCTGGAAGGCCAGGTGCAAGCTGTGCCCCCGGTGGTCTGTGTTACTGATCTTCGGCTCAGCCAGGGCTGCTCTCAGGGGCTCCTAGGGTAGAGAGGTCAGGGGTGGTGCTGCCTAGGAGCTGGACCCAGGCTGGGACACGCTCCACACATAGTTGGGCAGCTGGGCACAGGAGGGCACTAGGTTACCTTGCCACAGGCCCTTGGCTGTGGGGCTGCCAAGGTCCCTGCCCTACCACAGGGTGTGTCACCAGGCCCACACCTGGAACAGCTGCTAGACCGGGACGTGGCACAGAAGGATCCTGCCTCTGCCCCAACTATAGGAGACACCGGGTGTGGATTGGGGATGGGCCTGGCCTGGGGGTGCCACTAATGACTACCATCCTAGTTACTGACTGGGAGGGGGAGGGGGACTTTTCTGCTGCTGCTTCTGGCCCGCCCCCCCAGACACATTTTGCTCACTTTGTGCCCTTGGCCCCAGGAATCCTGGCATAATTCATTCCTACTGTGAAATCTCGAGTGACTCTGCCCCACGCGGTGCCCAGCATGCTGAGCAAGGCCAACACTCAGAGCAGGGCTAGCACCAGCAGGGCCTCATCTCTGCTTAGCCTCTTGCCCGTGTAGCTCAGCCCCGGCCCAGGGGAGCCTGTCCAATGCCTGACATAGCGCTGAGCAAGGCAAACTGAGTGGAAACACTCAGGCATGTTCCAAACTCAACAGGGATGCTGATAACCAGGCCTCACTCCCAACAGTCACGCTCACACAAATCAATCATGTTTTCAATCCCAAATTCACTATTTCTCACTGGTGCCCGTGGTCCGCACAACACACATCACCTTGGGCCTTTTCCTCCTGCCTCATCCTTCCGGGTTCTAGGATAGGCCAGCTCCATGCCACAGTCACCCCATGTCAGCACCACAGCAAAGGCAAGCACCCTTGTGAGCCACGAGGAGAGGGCTGAGGGCAGATCCCCAAAGGCAGTGGCCAGCAGAGATGGAGGCACCTAGGAACATTTACCCTGACTGGGTGGCGCTGACAGAGTTCAGGGCCCAGATGGATTGGCAGAAATTTTGGGAATTGTGGTGATGCCTAAAATTGGGAGCTCGGCACCAAGACCTTTCAGAATCTAGCCCTACCTCTCTGGAAGAAGTTGAGAATTACAGACCCGCTGGCCTGACTCTGATCTCTGGAGCAAATGAACAATCCCTGGGTGTGCAGCACAGGATAATCAGCAATACGGCAGAGCCACCATGGACTGGTCAAGAGCAAATTGTGGCAAAGCAATCTACTTTCCTGTTTGCACAGGGCTATCAGCTCGTGGACAGGAAGGGACACTGCAGACATGATTTATCTCAACTTTAGTAACACTTCCGACAGCCCCACTTGTCTTTCCCCAAGCACACTAGGGAGAAGGGGTCTAGATAAAACTACTGTAAGATGCATGTGCAAGGAGTTGAAAGAGTGCACTCAAAGAGCAATAGTTTGCTGGCAGGTCCTGCAGGGATCAATCCTGCATCCGGTGCTATTCGGTTTACATTAACGCCATGGATAATGGAGTGGGGAGTAGACACACAAAACGTGCAGAGGACAATGACCAGGACAAACTGGAGAAATGATCTGAATTAAACAGGATGAAATTCAATAAAGACATGCAAAGCACTATGCTTAGGAAGGAACAATCAGTTGCGCACATACAACGTGGGCAATGACTGCCGAGGAAGGAGTGCTGTGGAAAGGCATTGGGAGGTGACAGTAGATCACAAGCTAAATATGAGTCAACAGTGTAACACTGCTGAAAAAAAAAAAGCCAACATTATTCTGGACTGTAATAGCAGGAATGTTGAAAGCAAGACACATGAAGTAATTACTCCGCTCTACTCTGTGCTGTTTAGGCCTCAACTGGAGTATTGTGCCCAGTTCTGGGCACCACATTGCAGGAAAGATGTGAACAAATTGGAGAAAGTCCGGAGAAGAGCAAGATGAATGATGAAAGGGCTAGAAAAGATGAGCTAGGAGGGAAGACTGAAAGAGCTGGGTTTGTTTAGTCTGGAAAAGAGGAGACAGAGGGGACATGAGAACAGTTTTCATAAAAGGTTGTTACAAGGAGGAGGGAGAAAAACTGTTCTTGTTAACATCTGAGGGTAGAACAAGAAGCAATGGGCTTAAATTGCAGCAAGGGTGGTTCAGGTTGGACACTGGGAAAAACTTCCTAACTGTCAGGGTGATTAAGCACTGGAATAAATTGCCCAGGGAGACTGTGGAGTCTCCATCATCAGAGGGTTTAGGAACAGGTTGGATGAACCCTTGTCAGGGCTGGTCTAACTAGTACTTAGCCCTGCTCCCGTGCAGGGACTGGACAAGGTGACCCTGCGAGGGCCTTTCCAGCCTGGCACTTCAGGTATCTCTGCTGATGTCTGCCCCTCATGAGGCCTGGAGGGTGAAGCTGGCTGAAGAGCCAAATACATGCCATGGCTGCCTATGGAGAGGGAACCAGGGAGCCAGGATATACTTAGAGGAGGCTCCGCTGGGCAGGACCAGGCGGGGCCCATGCAAACCAAGACGTGGGCTTTCGAGAGGTTACAGAGAGCTACCTTTGTTCCCTCCCTGGGATGAGCGCCGGGGGACTGGCAAACCCCAGAGCAGGGCAGTGCCAGGCACAGGATAGGATTCAGGAAAGGCAGTGAGGGCTCAAGGGGCCAGCCCCTGGTGGCTGAGCCAGAATGCAGAGCAGAGGGCAGGCAGGATCCCTGTGAACAGGAAGCTCTGGCCCCAGCAGGGAAAAAGCAGGTAATAGCCTGGCCAGGAGCTAAGTCACTAAGAGGTCGCAGCAGCTCATGGCATGAGAAAGGGGCTGTAGCCCTGGAGACAGAGATAGATGAGGTAAGGCGTGTGGCCAAGGGAAGGCACCCAGTGAGCGCAGAGGGGAGCCCCTGTCACCAGTGGCTACACCCACATGAGATGTTTGAACAGCGTCCAACATGCTGTGCGGCCTGATGAGTGACAGGGCGTGGGCAGGCATCTGCAGCCTTCTGGGGCTGCCCTGCCTGACACTGGCCGCCTGACTCCTGAACAAGAACCTCCACACAGGGTTACAACGCGACCCACGGCAGGGGTGGGACCCGCTTCACACCTTTAAGGACACACCATAGAGACATGCTCAACAAAGGAAGGGAAAAAGGCAAATGAATGGACACCTTGGTCAATTGTTTGACTTGAGTTTCCATGACTCCCACATAGGAGGGGCCTGCAGATGGGCAGGCATGAAGCCCTGCGATGGCAAAACAGCACTATGAAGGCTCATCCACACTAGAAAAGTCAGCCCATAACTACATCAGTTAGGAATGTGAAAAGACCCCTCTTTGAGCGGTGCAGTTAAGCCGGCCTGAATCCCAGTGCAGACAGCACAAGGTTGTTCTTCCTTCCAGCTACCGCCGCTGCAGGAGGTGGCTCATAGTCACTGACCAGAAAACCCTCCTACTGGCATATGTAGCGTCTATACTATGGTTACTGCTGCAGCAGCATGCGCTAGTGCTTTCATGTAGACAAATCCTCCGCCACCCAATCCACCAGGCTCTGCACAATGCTTAATTTAACAGCTGAATCAGCATCAGCAGCCATGTCCTCACTGGCAAGGAAATGTGGGTTTACTGCAGGATAATTAAGATGCATGAGCATTTCCCTGTGAAAACCTAATGCACTGAATGCCCCACTGACAACTAGACCAGACAACCACGGCACTCTTGAATGAAATCACACAGGAAAAGGACATGAGACAGAAAAGCCTCATCACCCTTGGATGAATACCTCTCACAAAGCCATCATGCCACATCCGATCCCCTGGTCCTGATCCTCCAAGGAAACTGGCACAGCACCTTCAGCCGGGCAGCCAACACTCGTAACTGTGCTGGACACTAAAAACCAGGGCCTGATAAAGACCCTGGATTTACAGCTTATCTGTAACTCTCTAACCCCTTTTGTATCCTGTGACTACAGAGGTGTTAACAGCTCCCTCTGCCCTCCAATATGTGCCAACGACTCATGCTGAAACGACCTGGTTAATCCAGAGGGCTTGTCTATACTAGACCGGGCTGTACCCGTACCACCGTGTCACTGTATGATTGCTCGATTGTCAGCACTGTCCACACTAACAGGGCTGTACCCGTACCACCGTGTCACTGTACGATCGCTCGATTGACAGCGCTGTCCACACTAACAGGGCCGTACCCGTACCCGTACCACCGTGTCACTGTACGATCGCTTGATTGTCAGCGCCGTCCACACTAGACAGGGCTGTACCTGTACCACCGTGTCACTGTACGATCGCTCGATTGTCAGCGCTGTCCACACTAACAGGGCTGTACCCATACCACCGTGTCACTGTACGATCGCTCGATTGACAGCGCTGTCCACATTAGCACTTGTCCCGGCAAAACTTTTGTCATTCAAGAGACCTTTTTTTCCATACCCTGTGTGATAAAAGTTTTGCCACCCTAAGTGCTAGTGTAGACAAGGCCTGTGTTTCCCAGCCCTGACGAGCAGCTGTGTGTAGCAACACAGCTGCAACGACACTGCAGTCATAGTGGAGACATGGCACTTTAGTTTCTCCAAAAAGCAGCTAACACAAAGGAGGAATAGGATAATTCACCCAACAAAACCTTGATGTTGACAGTCAGGAAGAGTAAGCTTGTCAGAATGAAGAACAGCACTGAAATGGAACGCAACAAAGTACGTATCCTACATAAAAAGCTAACGATATTGAAATATGCAGGGAGATGTGGAAACAATAGAAAAAGCATCCGTATGTAGGCCACAACTGAAGTAACAGGAGAGTAAAATACCATGACTATGTCTGCAGGATGGGTTGGTACGTACAGAAAGAAGGATTTTTAATCAGTTTTCATTTCCAACAGGAAAGGAACTCACAAGTTATTGGAAATCCAAAGGGATATGCACCCACTTCACGTGTATGACGACTTTGGGAGAGGGAATGGTGAAAGTACAAAGCTAAAGGCGCAGGAACAAAAAGGAAAAAGACCAAACCCCAGAGCCGATGGATTATTTATTTGAATGTCATGCCTGTCAGGTGTAAAATGCCCAATTTCTGAATACCTGTGGTTGTCGACAGATCTCGCCCTTGTAGACCTACATTTAGTAAAAATGACAGTAGGGACGTGCCTTTGGTGAAGGGTTCCATATGAGCAGGTTTTTAGATGACAAGTGGGTTTTCGAAAGCATTGAGATGCTGTCACTCTTTAAAGATCTGGTCCCAGGAGAGTATTACGCACACACGGAGATGGGAGAAGGTAGGTGGGGGGTAGAGAAGCAGAGAAAGAGTTGATAAAGCAATACCTGTTGGTGGATGAAAGGAAATGGGAGAAGTTTGACATCGAAGGAGGAAATCAGTTGGCCTTGATGTCCTATGAGCCCTGAAACTAAACTGTGTGTATTAAAAAAAAGCAACAAGAACCAGATGAACCACAGAATTCAATCGAAGGTTGTAGTCCAAGCAGGAAGTGCTGTCCTAGCAAGGACTGCTGATGGTGCTAGTGCCTAGTCTCATTTTCAATGATTATTTTTTATGAAAAGCATGAAGCACACAGCACTGAGCCATCACTGGTACCCAGCTAAGGAAGGCCAAGCCAAAGCACCCAGGGGAATAAAATAAACACAGCAAAGAATGAAACTCCCTGGCAGCAGCTGAGCCGAGACAGGCAGCCCCTGGAGGCCCTGAGAATGGCAGCAAAGGCAAATTTGCAACCAGCAGTCTGCAGAAAGCGAAGCTGAGCTGATTAACTCTTGTCCATACGAAGACATGGCTGGTGACTGTCACCAGCGCGCGGGGCAGGGGGGCCTGTGAAATACAGCTCTCAGTGGAGTCACCTTCAGACACCCCACACATCCAGCAGCTGGGGCATAGCTGCCCGAGGGTGAGGCCCTGAGAACTGGAGCAGAGCTGCTCTGTCCTGGGTGAGGAAAAGAGAAGCCCCTTCCCCATCCCATGCTACAGACGGCTCCACTTCCCCGTCCCCAGCCCCAGTGCCTGGCCCCATTCTCAGCCTCAGCTCCTACCTCAACCCTGATTTGGCCCCTTTCGTACCTGCCTCCAGCAGTACCCCCCAACTCCACCAGAGTTCTGACCATCTGCAAGGAGAATCTGGGGGAGATGTCTACGCAGGGAGTCTAGGGGGACCCAGCCAGCCACAGGGGGAGGGGGCGGCTGACCTGGCAGTACTCACATAGGAGCGCAGCTGAGGCACTTTCACCTGGGTGATGACCCCGCCACGCAGGTATGGGGCAAAGGAGCCCGTGTCCCCGATCTCCAGCGTGAACTCGCCTGTGGGAGGTAGTACTAGGGTGAGGGAGGCTCTGGGTCCTGACAGGGGCCACCCAGCCTCTTCCCAGGGCCACATGAACCTGGGCAGAGCCCCTGGGCTCCCCTCAGTCTGTGGAATCTGGGCTTGGCCTGTGGGTAAGGGCATCTCAGCCACTCTGTACAGAGACTGTCATCATAGCTTGACTCAGAGCTGGGAGCCCTGCCTAGCCTGGGATCAGCCTTGGTGTTGGCCACTCAGGGCCAGGAAGCCAGGTCAAAGGCAGGGAGCTTGCAGGAATGGCCCCAGGTCTCTCTGCCCCCAGCCCCTACACCCCACTGAGGGGGTTGGGGCTCCAGACTTTCAGTGAAAAACTACATGCCAGCTCCTAGAGTGGGGTCCCCCAATGCACCCCTCTCCCCAGAGCAGGGTCCCCACAATGTTCCCCTGGCTCCAGACCATGGGGCTCACCCAGAATGCGGATGGGGCGGGGCTCACAGCCATTCAGCTGGCTCATCCCCTCCACGCCCAAGAACGTCACAAAGTCGCCATCTGCAAAGCCATGGCCATGGCCTTGCCTGTCCCCACAGGTCACCACCCCTGGCATGCCCTGCAGAGAGAGGGGGGGTGTCAGTGACTAGCCAGTTGGGCTGGCCACCTGGGGCACCTGCCAATGGGGCACAGTGGGGAGGATGACCCTGGGGCACTCCATGTGGGGTTTCAAGGGGTGAGGGTGACCCCATGTGCCTTGTGGGAGGGGGTTATGAAGGCACACAGCATGTAGGCGTTGCCTGAGCAGAAAAGGCCTGTCTGCTTTCATGGCCAGGAGAGGGACATGGATGTGAGGGTGTCCCAGCATCTGAGCTAGGTGGGTCACAGAGGAACTGGCTGAGGCCAAGGAAGGAGACAGCGGTGGAGCCAGTCACTGGGACATGGAGCCACGGGGCCCAGAGGAAGCAGGGTCTCCTGGCTTGGGAGGGATGTTGGGAACAGAGAATGAGGGCCAGGGAGGGAAGGGGACAAGGGTTGAACTTCTGCCTCCCTAGCCAAGCTGAGGGCTGCCTCTGCGGTGCCTAGGTGTCTGGCGAAAAGATGGGTGCAGACCCTCGGGCTGGGATCCCTGAGGAGGTGACAAGGCCCAGCTGTACCTGTGAGATGTGCTGGACGTAGGCGCAGACAGGCTCGGCCTCTGTGGGGTCGTCGACCACAAAGTTCTCTCCAAAGTCGCAGAAGAGCTGCCTAGAGCCAGGAGCAGGAGCTGAGTTGGTGACTCTGGCTAGCCGACCACTTGCCCCCTGCCCCACAGCATCCCTGTCCAGCCCCCCCCCCATAGCACCCTGCCCAGCCCAGTCCCCACCCCACCGCGACCCTAGCCAGCCTAGCCCCTACCACACCTGACTCTCACCCAACTGTGCCCCTGGCCAGCCCCACTCCCACAGTGCCCTGCCTGGCCCAGCCCCCCACCCCACAGCACCCCCGGCTGGGAGCCCCTGTCATGCACATCGCAACAGCACAGGTGGTGTCTCACTCACCCCGCCAGTCCCTTGGTGTCGGCCAGGATGAAAGGGATGTTGTGGACATGGCAGACATCACTGACACGTAGCTGCTCCTCCAGGGGCGAGTTGGTCAGTACCACAACCTGAGCCAGGACCCAGCGTCAGCGCGTGGAGCCTGGCTGTGGGGCTGGTGGTGCCCTGGGACAGGGAGGGTAGCACCCCCAAGCCCAGGGCTGCCCTTCAGACCTGCAGGTCTCCCTGATGCCGTTTCATCGCCACTCAATGGGCTTTGGGATTAGCTAAATGGAATGTCACAACCCATGCAGGCTGGGGGGAAATGCCCAGCTGGGTCCCTGCACTGCAGGCCCACAAGGGGGCACTCAAAGGACTGTTCCAGCAGGCCCTACATAAACACTGGAGTTCTTCTTTGCAGGGAGAAGCAGTCCCAAAATTGCTTGTTTAGGAACTCAGAAAGCTACAGCTGGGACCCCACTGCCACCTCCCCCGTCCACCCCCGCATGCATGTGTTACTCCCCCAGGCTCCCTATCCCTCAACTGGGCCCCCCAAATCAGCTGTGAACAGCTCCAGGTCCCCATTCCCCAGTTCCCCATCCTCCAGCTCAGATGCACCCCCACCAAGGTAATTGGGGGCTGGTTCATGCTGGCCACCTTGAGGAGCTAAGTGACATCTGCCACAGGCCAGCATCCCAGAGCCAGGCCCTGCTGAAACCATCAGCCTGGGTACCACGGGGCATGGCCCTCACCTGGAAGGTTGCCAGGAAGCTCTCGCCCAGCTCCCCAGTGTAGGCTGTCACAGGCACATAGCTGTTGAGTTCTGCCAGCCACGGCTGGGAAGCCAGGGCACGGTTCCGGCCCACATCGCTCTCAGACAGGAAGAACTGCAGAGACAGCCCGTGGCAAGGAGAACCCACCTCTGCTGTGAGCGAGGCACAGCCATGGCCTCCATACTAAGCAATGCCCCCTCACGCTCCCCTAGCCCCAGACTAGGGGGCCAGCAGCAGAGTGGCACCAGGCCAGCCATGCTCTGGGGGATAGGGTTATGCAGGAGGAGCAGTGTCAGGCTGTTAACTGTCTTAACACAAGGGCCGGTGAGCCACACAGCCCACGTGACAGCCGTGGGCATCCACCACCAGCCACCCCCTCCCTGGCCACACTCCCATGGCTGCCACCAGCCCAGCTCATCTGGCGCTGCCCCTTACGGGGTTGGGGCAGCTGCTACCTTTGGGCATGGAGGCTGGGGAGTGGGAGAGACAGGCTCCCTGGAAGAAAGGGCCCAGGTCCAGTGGAGGGAACCCCCGCCCCCTCAGGTACCTGTGAGGAGAGGTCACTCCACTGAGCGCTGTCTTGGTCGTGCACGGTGACTGATTTCACCCCTGCCAGGATGATGTTCTTGGCAATCTCCACGCCCAGCCCCTTCATCCCTGACACCAGCACGGCCGCATTCGCCAGCCTCTGCATGGCCACACGGCCCAGCACATAACTGTGGGGTGAGCACAGTGGTGTGGCGGGAGAGTAGTGCTTGCTAGTGCTGCCCAGCCCCTTGGCACTGAGTCTTGTCTCGGCCCCAGTGTTCTGGAGCACCCACCCCCTTCTTGGCCCCTGCTGCCCCCTAATTATTCCCCCCACTCCTCCCCCTGCTGGTATCCTCTGGGATGTCCCCCCCCCCCCCCCCCCCCCCCCTCCCTCCCTCCCACACACACACCACTCACACACACCACTCACAGCTGCCGTGAGTACAGGCCTTCATCGATGTCGACCAAGCTCTCAGAGTACCACATGTTGCTCCTGCCCAGCATAGACATGGGTAAGGCAGATGCCATGAAAGGAGGAGCTGCGCCCAGCCCTGCATGGGGAAAAACCCAGGATGGAAGCCAGGACTACTGGGCCCTGCCCTTGGCCATGTCCTCCTGGCCTTCCGAGTTTCAGCCACCACACTGGGCACTGGGGCTAGTGACCCATGCAAATGGCCTAGGGCAACAAGATGCTCCACGCACCCAGCCAGGCTGCCTGGGGGCCCAGCTTTGGATAGGTTGCTTCTTGCTCTGGGTGCCGCTGTGGGTGCAGGGCCTGGCCTGGGATTGGGGGAGACTGGCAGGGAGCTGGCACCGAAGCAAGGCTAGAGTCATGGCACACAGCACCCACGGGCATCACAGAGAGTGATGTCTGTCATTAATCAGGCAGATGACTGACAGGTTGTTAATCAGTGGCTGCATACGTGAGTTTCTCCTGCGTGCACTGTCCCAGTCTGTGCAACTACCCAAGACACCCTTCATGATCAAATAAATCGACAAGACCACAGATCTATTGAGAATGAAGGCATTTGGTTAGATTTATTGCAGAAAAGCATGATGAGAAGTATGACTTACAACTTGTATCAAAAGTGTGTGCCTTGATGCAATCGAAAGATGCAATTTGGCAGCAGGACCCTGCCATCTCCTAGGCCAGACAAAGCTATTCCCTCCAACCTGCATTTTTATACTTGCACAAGGACAGGTTTTGCTCTGCCCCTGTTACGCAGGTAGCTGCCACTCACTGATGGCATCTAGTCCTGCCCATCTCCATGTATGGGATCTAGTGCTACAGCCTTGATGCCTCAGTACTTTCTATCTACTGTGATTTTGCACATCCTTGACCACACTTTGGCTTTGTGTCTAGCCTAGTTTTCCAGGCCTCATCTTTGGCCTCTTATATTAGCCTTAACATCTTAGGCACTCCCTTTCTCATACAACAGGGGCCAGCCCAGTGGCCATGTCAGGGCTGTGCTCAGGCTGTGGGAGCTCAGGATGCCAGCCTGTCTGTCTGTAGAAGAGACACACCCTGGGCAGCAGGCTCAGGGTCTCTATCACCATCCCTGCATCGCATGGCAGAGACCTGACTTCTTGAGGGTTAGTGCTGTGAGAAGCTCTAGCCTGCCATCAGGACCAGCCCTTCTGCCCCTCCCAGGCATGCTCAGCCTGGTGACTAGCAGGAAAGCGAAAGTGAAAGGCCGGGAGTGGGGGTGGAGAGGCATTGCTGCTAATTCCAAGTTGGAAGGAATGGGGGGCTGCCTTGCCTGAGCCCCCACACCCAAGGCAGCCATCTCCACCAGCACCACTGGGCAGGCTCCCAGGCCAAACAGGGACAGATGGGGTTAAAGCCAACGATTGTGGGAAGGGAGATAGGGAACCCTGGAGTCCAGGAGCCAGGCCACTCCCCTCCTACCCCTGAGGCTGACCATACCACCAGCACCCCTTTCCCAGCACATCTTCCCTACCAGGTGAACAGGGGCTAGCCCAGCCGCACAGAAAATGGCACAGGGGCATAAAGAGCACTAGAGTGGACAGCGACCTCCCTCAGATGGGCTGGTACCCACCACCCCAGGTACAGGCACCACACCCCTGCTAGCTAGGTCAGGCAACATGCAGCAGGAACACGACTTCCTTGTATACCCACACTGCCGTGGGCAATAAGCTGCCATCCCACTGCATAGTACCTCCTGGGGGCCAGCGTCAGCAGCAGCGCTCCTCTCCCAGCACGGGTGCAAGGGGGTAGCAGGGTGGGGGTCCTACAGAGTGACACAGCCAGGAGGGGAGCCCCACATGTCGGGGGCAGAAACAAGTCCATGGACAATCCTTACTTGGTGCCTGCCCCGGAGCGCCCATTCCCTAGCTGGATCTCAGGCAGAAGTCAAACAAGGCCCCGCACCAAAGTCAGCCTGGCTCGGGTCAGAACCCAGAAGTCCTGCCTCCCTCGCCCCAGCTACTGAGCACCGCGCCCAGCTCTAGGGAAGCCGGGCGGCGGGGGATCGGAACCGGTTGGGGGCGACCTGCCTGGCCAGAGACAGTTCTTACCCGCCGGCCGGTCCCACGCAGATACCGGAGATGCGGAACTGCCGGTGTAGCAGCGCAGGAAACACTGCCCCCAGCGCCTCGGGTACTGCTTGGCTCTGCCCCGCCTCCAGACTTAAAGGCACAGACACCCCTGAGCAGCGGGCAGCAGGGAGGCCACCCGGAGTGCCCGGCCAGGGCTCGGCCCAGCGCCCTGCAAAAGAGCAGCGACCCCGCGCCGCGCAACCTCTGCTTCCCGGGTCCACCCGCGACCCCAGAATGTCCCCGCCCAGAAGCGGCGGCCTCAGTT
Organism: Pelusios castaneus; assembly: GCA_007922175.1. Classification (NCBI taxonomy): domain Eukaryota; kingdom Metazoa; phylum Chordata; order Testudines; family Pelomedusidae; genus Pelusios; species Pelusios castaneus. The sequence continues at coordinate 13,521 of ML688914.1, read as the reverse complement.
TTCCAGCTGCCTCCACCCAGCTCGTCTCCAGGCCCAAGCGCGGCACGGCGCGTCAAGAGAACGGGACTCAGGAGTCCCCGGCCCGGGACGCAGCCAGGCTCCCTGCTCCCAGCCCGCAGGCATCGCCCGCCACGGGTTCCACTGCCTGGGCTCCGGCTACGAGATATGCCAGATTCCCGAAGAGCCCAGCCGGGGAGGTCGACACTCCCCGTGGGACAGGCCAGTGCTGGGCCTCGCCCCATGGCAGAGGGTCCACGGGCTCAGACCCCTCCACCATCACCCCGCACGGCAGCGCCAGAGACCCCTCCACCATCACCCCACACGGCAGCGCCAGGGCATCGGCCTCCCGCCCGCCCTGCACATGGCCTCGGATGCTGGCCGAGGGACGGACCGTACAGACCACGGCTCTGGCCAGCTAGGAGAGCATCTCATGGACTGTAGGAGGATAGGCCCATACCGAGCCCGGCCTGGCCCCAGCGGCTGATGGGCAGGCAGGTGGCGGGGCAGGTCTGCAGAAGCAGGGGCGGGGTCACTAAAAGGCGTGGCTGGACTGTGGGTGGAGAAGCGGGGCAGGGCTGCGGGAGGAGGGACGAGGTCAATGAGGGGCGGAGCCAGGCTGTGAGTGATGGGATAAGTCAGTGAGGGGGCGTGGCAGGGCTGCGGGAGGAGGGACGAGGTTAATGAGGGGCGGAGCCGGGCTGTGAGTGGCGGGAAAAATCAGTGAGGGGGCGGGGAGGATTGCGGGAGGAGGGGTGGTTGTCAGTGAGGGGCGGGGCTACAAGCGGCCCCTAGTTGTTTGGCTGCGTGCCGGAGGTGCGTCTCCCTAGCAGGTTCCGGGATTCGCAGCGCCTGCGCAGCGCGGTGTTGTCGGTCGGTGCAGCAGTAGCGCTTGCGCAGAGCTATGGCGGCGGCGTGGGGCTGGGAGGCGCCGGGCCGGGCGCTGCGGGCCCTGGGATGGCTGGGGCAGGAGTTTGCGGCGGACTGGGCGGCCCAGGACCTGCGGGCCGCACTCTTCCAGGGGCTGCTTCTCTGGCTGGGCCTCAGCCTTCTGGGCATCCACCTGGCCTGGCAGCTTTACGGGGGCCGCGTCAGCAGGCTGTGCTGCCGCCCAGGTACTGTCGGCCGGGCCGAACCGAACCGCTGACCTGGCCCGGGCCTGCCGGCTGTGGGGCAGGTTCTGAGCCGGGCAGGGTCTCAGCTGGGACCAGCCTCCACCCCGGCCCGTTCTCGCGGCTCGGCCGGGCCCAACCGGCCCTGTGGCTCCCCGCGGCTCCCGCCGAGACGGGCTCGTCCCGCAGCGCCACCGTCAGAGCTGCCTTGGCAGCCGAGCCAGGCACGTGGGGGGCTGGCACTTGGCAGGGCTGACACAAGGAGGCGGAGTACGGTAGAGGGCTGGGGCGGCTTGCCGCTAGCAAGTCCCGGGTCACCAACAGGTGCCAGACCGAGCTTGGCCGCGGGTGGAGCCTCCAGGCATCTCCCACCCGCCCTCGGATGGCACCTGCCTAGTCCCATCCTGACGCTCCCGCTCCTTTTCAGTTATCGGAGGCCAGAACGGAGGGACGCCCGACTGTTCCTCTCGCTTCCCCGGCTGGTAAGTAGTGCTCCCCTGCCCGCTCAGCAGGTGTCAGGCCCAAGCACCTCACCAGCTCATCAAACTCTTTCTCCAAGAGTGGCCCCAGGGCTGGGCAACTGCAGCTCCTGGCCTGCCCACAGCGTGCCCTTATGGGTGCCACTGGCTTATGGTGGCTGGAGCACAGGGCTCTGAGATGGGAAGAAGCCCAGCTCTGGTGGCTGCTTCCTCATGAGCAGGGGGAGCCCTGACATATCACCCTGTGGTGGGGCTGGTGCACCATGGAGTCTGATTATAGACTTAAAGGTCAGAAGGGACCAGTACGATCATCTAGCCTGACCTGCAAAATGCAGGCCTCAAGACCTCACCCACCCACTCCTGCAATAGGCCACCAACCTATCACTGAGTTATTTACCTCCCTTAAATCATGATTTAAGGACTTCAAGATAGAGAATTCACCGGTAGGTGAGCCATGCCCTGTGCTACAGAGGAAGGCGAAAAATTAGGTGTGCCTGATGGATATCAGCCTGTGTGGTGCCTGCACCCATCTACCCTCTCCAACCCTGAGCTGACCCCCCCCACCCTCTGGCTGTCTCCAGATGTTGGAGTGTGCCCCACCATCCTAGTACCAGTCTCTTTTTTCACTCTTCTGCAGGGAAAGCTCGGGCAATGATGCCGTGAAGACCCACAGAGAGTGATGTGGGGATGGACAGACACCTGGACATGCTGGTGGGCAGGGACCTCAACTGGCTGTGCCTGGGACAGCTCCACTGAGGGACTTCAGCACTACCTACTTGGCCCCTTGGGAAGTGGCCTTGTGCTGTTATTGCCTGTGAGCTAGCCCCTGGCCTGGAGGGGGCTGTCTGCCAGCTGGCCACCACCCTGGCTGGACTCTGCACCAGCATCAGGACAGGGCAACCTGCCGCCTCTCCTCTCTGGTCATTTCTGAGGGCATCTGTGCAGCTCCCAACATGCCCTCACCCCCACCCCCGACAGAGCAGGGCCCCTGCAGCGCCCACTGGTGCAGTCTCTCAGTGGTGTCATGCCCAGCTCCCATCCCTTTGGCATGTGAGCACCGGCCCCCTGCTCTGAGCTGAGCCCCTTCCCCCAACTCTTGTCCATGGCTGCTCCCACCAGTGAGAGGCCAAAACCCTCCCCACTACACAGCCCCCCCTGCCCTGCTGCCAAGTCCCCGTTGCCCCCATGCCTCTGTGCCCCCTGCTGTTGGCAGGCAGGAGAGGGAGGAGTGTGATGCTGCTCATGGACACAGCAGCTGGGAGATGGTGCCTGTCCCTGGCGCTGCCCCCCATTACATGGTGGGGAGCAGAGAGCCCAGGTGCCTGGAGATTGGGTCACAGTGTCTGACAGCAGCACTGGAGCAACAGCCTTGCCAGCTTCCCCACCCCCACGCACCAGCTGAACAGGCTAGGGAGGCCTTCTGAGGTCAGTGCCCACAGCCTGCTCCCTATAAATCCTGCCTGGGCACAGGGCAGTTAAGGAATAGCTGGCAGCTCTGTGCTTGTCTCAGCAAGTTGGCAGGGGCAGGGCTCAGAGGCAATGCCTAATAGGTGGCATTTGAGCCTGGTCCCTGTATCCCAGGCTAGGGCCTAAGCCCCAGAGTCACCCACCCCTACAGGCAGCTGCCAGCCTGAGGCTCTGGGTGCTGGCTGGCTGGCTCCCCTGGATGGGCCCTGCTGGCTGGATTAAAGCCCTGTGCTCTGAGTGTGCTGCTGTTCTGTTGTGGGGGGCTGCGTTGGACCTGCCCAGGATCTGCCCCTCAGGGAGACCTGGCCCTGACTGGCAAATGCTCTCATGCTGCATTTCTTTGGGGGCAGCTGCGTAGGCCTGGGGAGGAGGGATGGGACTCCCACAGCTGCCATTTGCCGCCTCTTTATCATGAGGGGAGAGTCTGGCACTTACCCTAATCCAGGGGTTGGCAACCTTTGCTGGCCCCTGTACCAGCCCAACCCTCAACAGGTGCTGGGGAGGGGCCATTAGGGAAAACAAGCCCTTCCCTGTTGGTCCCACCCCTCAGCTAGGGAGTGGGGCAGCAGGGGATGGGAGCTATGTGTATGGGCTCTTCCCTGCTGGCCCTGCCCCCAAGCTGGGGATTGGGGTCAACAGGGGACAGGAGCCGTGTATGCGGTTCTTGCAACTCCAGGCACACTTGGGACAGGGCCAGCAGGGGAGAGGAGCCATGCTGCAGTGAAGAGGTATGCATGTCAGCTGTGGCACAGGGGCCGGGGGTTGCCAACCCCTGCCCTAATCAGTATGTCCCAAGCCAGCATGGGGACGGGTGAGGAAAGGCAGAGGGAGGTGCTGGGGCTGCCTATGGCTGGCTGCTCACCCCAAACATGCTGTTGCCCTGGCAGGCCCCACAGGGGGTTAGGGGCACAAGGCCACTGGGGTGCAGGATGCCAGGAGGCAGGTTCTGGGCTGGCACCTGGCCATGCCTTTCAGGTGCTGTATAACCCCTGCCTAGCATGGGTAGAGATGAGCAGGGGCAGGTGTGGAGTCCGGCTTTTTAATGTACAATTACAGAGGGGGAGCTGGTGGGCAGGATGCCCAGCAGGACAGGGCTCGTGGTGCCTGCCCATCACCTGGCAGCGTGTGAAAGTGCCCCAAGGTGTAGAAGGCCCAAATGTATGGACATGGGGGGAGGAAGGAACAGCTCAGCTCATGCTGCTCCCCTCTCCATCCTCCTGGAGACCCAGAGACTAGAAGATGCCTGGCACTGCCGAGGCAGCAAGTTGCTGGACCTTGTTCTCTGGGTCTTGTGGGAGAGTGGGGCCATGCTGCCCACTGGTGAGTCCTGATTGGGGAGGTGGCACCTCAGATGGGGCAGAGGCTGACACTGATTGCTTGGGGGTGGGTAGGAGGTGGGGCTGCCCGCCAGCGGTGCCTCACTTGAGTGTGTAGTAGCGGGTTGGCACAAAGGGCATCTTGGTGATGAGGGCAGGGCAGCTCTTCTTCCGCACCTCCACAGCCAGTACTGTGCCTGCCCGGCTGTGCTCACTTTCCACATAGCCCATGGCCACGTTCTTCTTCAGACAGGGTGAGGGGCAGCCGCTGGTTACTTCACCTGGGCACAGTGAGGACAATTGGCTGGTTAGCATGGGTATGGCTACCTAGGTGTGACTGGGCCAGTTCCCCCACCATGGCCACAGCCCAGCTGGGTGGGTGCCCACAGATGTTGGGTCGGGGGCATAAATGATTTTTTCCACTGGGTCCTGAGAAAAAAAGTTTGAAAACTAGTGGGCTTAGGGCATGGCTGGCCATGTCGCGCCCCCCCCCCCCCCCCCCCGGACATGCTTCTGCTTGCTCCACTTACCAATGGGCCTGCCCTCTGGGCTCAGGATGGGCATGTGTGCCCGGATTGGGGGCCCCACGGATGTCAGGCCCACACGCTTGCGCTTCACCTTCCCTTTGATCTGGGGCACGATGATGGCAGCCCCGGGGAAGTCCATGGCCACCCGGCGCCGCTTTCCTGGGGGGGGGCATCAAGACAGGGTGAGTTAAGGGGTGGGGAACCTCTCCTGCACACAACCAGGTACCAACCCTTGGCCCACCCAAACCCAGCCCCCTGAACTCCCTTGCACCAAGGACACTGCAGCCACATGCCACCCAGCCACAGGGGCTCACCATCCCCATGTCTTCCTGCTCCCTAAGGTAACTGGTGCCCCACAGCAGCCTCACAGGGCCAGACTGCCCAGCCCTGCCCCTGCAAAGGGGCCCAGGCTCTGCGCTCTCCCTTCCTACCTAGTGTCCACACTAGCGCGGCCTCCACAGGTGTGGTCGTCTCATCAATGTCATTGCCATAGAGACAGAGCCCCGCTTCCAGGCGCAGGCTGTCCCTGGCTGCCAGCCCAGCCAGCTGCACTTGGGGGTCCCTAAGCAGCAGTTCCGCCAGCTCCACTGCACAGCCCACAGGCACCGAGATCTGAGCCAAGCAATGACAGGCGTGGTCAGTGCTAGCTTCCTGCCCATCTCCACCCAGCAGAGACTCCTCATCCCCTCCCCGCCGCCCTATGGCTGCCAGCAAGATACCTCCACACCGTCCTCGCCGGTGTAGCCACAGCGTGTCACCCTGCAGTCTGGCACCCCAAAGACGGCCATCACAGCACTGCTCATGAAAGGCAGCTTGGTCAGGTCACCTGATACTCCTTTCTGTAGCACCTGTGCCGCCAAGGGACCTGAGCACAGAGAACATGGTGGGAGCCACCCAGGGGGCAGGTAGAGCCTGTGCCTAAGGACAACCCTCCCACCCCCTGACAGTGCAGCAGTACCCACCCAGGCACGGCAGAAAGGGTGTGGGGCAGTACCAGCCAGGCACTGGCATAGAAAACCTTTCAATATCTCCTGACTCAGAACCTCAACAGATGAGAAATGCTGGATGTGGCCAGCTGGTCTTTGGGAAGGCTCTGCTCAGGAATGATGGGCACAAGCCCTTTCTGACAATCCCCAGTATGTAAGGGGGTTGCTGTGTTTGCCAACATCCGCCCATGCCAGGGAGCTGGGGGTGGGGAGAGTGCAGCAGGGCTAGGGGCATCTATGCTACCAGCTCCCCTCTGCAGGGTATCCTGCCCCGTCTCCAGGCCTTTGGGGAAGTGCTTCCCACAGGCCTGACGGGAGCCAGCACCCAGGGTAAGTCAGACCCAGGCCTGACACGGTGACATGCCAGCATTGCTAATGCAGGTGGCCCATTACCTTGCAGAGCCAGCAGTGCATTCTCAGAGACTTCCAGGTGCACGTCATAGCCAGCAGCTTGTAGCTCCTGTGCTCGGCCCTGGAGCAGAAACAAAGACAGGTGGGAATGGGGCTGACCCAGCCAGGACCGAGCCCAGCCCCAGGGCACCAGACCTGCCTCTCTCCCTGTGCAGGGCAGATGCTGGGGGGGTGGTTCTGCCTCTGCTGTTCACCAGGGCCACAGAACTAGCGGGGTGGTGGGGGGAGCCCAGCACACCAGCCTGCTCTCAGGGTCACCGCGGGGGCCAGGCAGAGTGCACAGCACAGCACATACCTGCATGAGCGCCCAGTCCTTGTCTCTGCAGCCTGCATTGGACACCACGTAGAGGTGCTGCTCCGAGGTGCTGGTCACTATCAGGTCATCCAGGATGCCCCCCTCCTCATTGGTGAAGAGAGACAGGGTGCCCTGCCAGTGGCACATGTTCAGCCTGGACCCCCACAGGCCACCAAGTATCTAGACTAGCCCCATACCCACCATCAAAAAGCTAAGCCAGGCCACCAACATGTCACCTACTGGCACTTTAAAAAAAGACTGGCTAGTCTGGCCCTGGGCTACCCTCAGCTCTGCTGGTCCCACTCACTCCTGACCCACAGTCCCCATTAGGGGCCAACCTCGCTCCCTGACCTGACTGGCAGTTGAGCTGGCTGCATCTCCTGTGACCAAGAGGGCCATTGGCTATGCTCCTATGATACCCCCCACTTGGCATCCCAACTCTGCAGGGAAACATGAGCTGCACTTGGGGATGTGGAAGGAGCTGGAGCCACCCAGGGGACCATCAAGGCTCCTGGCTGTCTGTCCATCCATATGCACATGAGTAGAGGCATCCCACACCCACTGTACCTGGTCTGGCTTCAGCTCTGCAATGTCCCCAACCACCAGGCTCTCCATGAACTTCACCCGGTCCCGGCCAAACACCTTGGTCTGGAGAGGAGACATGACAGGGTCTGTGCACACGGCAATCAGGTGCCGTAGCTGGCTGGGCTTGACCCATAGGGCTGGGTCATTGTGGTACAGACATTTGGACTGCTACTCAGCTCTGGGACCCTTCCCCCAATGCAGGACCCTAGAGCCCGGGTGTGGTTGTCTACACAATACTTAACCAGCCCCACATGCCTGAGGCTATGTACACACAATCACTTTATTGCGTGATAAGGCTCCTTATCACGCAATAAAGCTGCTTGTGTACACATGATCATTTTTCTTGTTGCACAGCAACACCCTCTTGCCACGCAACAGTTAAACCACTCAAATCGAGAGTGGTAAGCATTACTGCGGAACAGCTGTTCCGCAGTAATGCTTGTGTGTACGCTTTTTGCGTGTTAGACAGCCTCCGGAAATGTCCCAGAGTGCCAATCAAGGGCACTCTGGGACATTGGAGCTGTCAAATATGTCAATTTCACTGCTCTGGCTGAGCAGTGAAATTGACTGTTATAGGAGCTGTTAGGTTCTGCGGCTCCCCTGGACTGAGCTAGGGGGCTGGCCC
>VOCT01107605.1:0-13680 GCA_007922175.1 Pelusios castaneus | reverse complement strand
GGAAGTGGATGTCTTCCTGGGAGATATGGGGGATACCAGAAGTCAGGGACATCCCTGTGGGGGCAGGGCCAGGGCAAATCAACCTGTGGGGGCCCCCAGCAGGCCAGAATGGTGGTGGGGTGGCCGCAGGCCCCCAGCACTGGAGGGGACCCTGTTCAATGCTGCAGGGGCGGGGAAGGATGGGGCTAGAGGCCACCCCCCCCTGCTCTGCTCCCTATCCTAGAGCAACTGGCTCCCAGTGACTGCCATGGCAGCAGACACACACTCCACCCCAGTGGCTGGCAGATGTAGGTGCCTCTACAGTAATGGGAGTCAAATGACTGACACCCAATTAATGTGTCAACATTTCCAATAAGGCAAGAAATGTTCTTCCTTAGATACTCATGCCACTCAGGCAATTATGGAAAGAGCCCCATTTGCAGGTCTAACTCAAACGTCAATTGCAAACAACTTTAATTGTTTACAGAAAAAGTGCATAAAAATACCTGTGGCTGTGAATACTCCAGAAAACAACAGTGTCTGAACAAGCAGGCATGTGGGCAGACAGGTGTGGGAATAGAAAGCAATCAGGGACTGGTTGCATAACAAACTTTTTAAAAGTTAACTTCCATTTCATCCGAACTCCTGGATTAGTGAGTGAACCTGCAGACATTACTGTTCACTTGGAATAATCCAAGCTGGCAGCTCTGAGCCAGCATCATTGGGGGTGCTGGGAGGTTTGGGTGGGGAATTGTTTCCCCAGCTGCAGGAGTGTCTGATTGAAATGTGAGGCCTCTTAGGGTGGCATTGCCTGGTAGAGGGTTCGGTATGCGTGTGGCAGGTGCAACCTCCTCAGCCTGGAGACAGAAGCTGGCTCTATCCCAGCCTCGGCACTGCTGGACACACTTCCCCAGTCCCAGCCTGGACACACCTAGACTAGAACACAGCCCTCCAGAATCACCCACAAGGGGCATCTAGTGAAGGAAACGGTCCTCTTTCAGCTGGACCTGCTCAGACATGACCAGCTCTCCTAGGCCTGGCAAGTTTTCCTCACCTAAACTCTTCTTCGTCCCAAGGCTGCTCTGCCAGAAACCATGGGGGCAGACTGCTGATTTACCCTCTTGCATCCTGTCTTCCGAGTCAGACTAGCAGAGTCTCCACTATACACCAGTGCCATAGTAGCCTGTCACAGAGCAGTAAGCCGGGAAGGGCCCTCAACAGGTCATCAAGTCCTGTGCCCTGCACTCACAGCAGGACTCCATCAGAACTAGACCATGCCTGCCTGGTGTTTTTCTAACCATTCTTGGAGATTCCACAACCTCCTGGCACAATTTGTTCACATGCTTAACTACCCTGACAGTGAGGAAATTTTTCTTAATGGCCAATCTAAACCACCTTTGCTACCATTTAAGCCAATTGCTTCTTGTTAACCTCTGATAGGAAAAGAACAATTTTTCACCCTCCTCCTTGCAACGTTCTGGGCATTGACTGGTTATGGTTTGGGAGAGAAAAGCACCACCTGCTGAAGGTAACTGCAGTGCCCTTAATGTTCTGTACAAGGGCATTCATTTTAGCAATCAGCCAGGCGTCGAAGCCCCCGCCAATTACTGGAAGGGACTACCAAACAGTCTGCTTGCTGCTTTTAGCCATTTTTAGGCTGTGATGTTCCCCTCTGTAATCTGGACTGGTGTATAGGTGTGTTACCCCAGTCCCTCATTCCTAGAGCCCCACTCGCACCTACTCCACTGTGTGAACACCCCACTCCTGAGTTGGCTCACAGCACATGCAGCCCTCTGCAAGTCAGCATCTCTTACGTTAGTGATTGAGTACTTCTGGCCAGCTACTCAAGGGATTATGCCCCCAGGAAACACTCTCAGTCCCAGATGCCACCCTAGTTACTGCCATCTTGCAATGTTCAGTGCTGCCCACTGAACTCTGCAAGCTCATCATTGGATAGTCCATCCATTTATCAAAGTAATTGGGATGCACCAGCTCTGTCACTCTAGATGAAGTGTCTGCACACACCCAAATCACATGCACTGCTTTAGATAAACCAACCAAATAAAATTTCTCCGTACTTAATAAACTTAAGTGATTATAAGCCAGAAGACTATAAATCAGGTTTTATCAGGAAGAAGAGAAAGCAAATTGCATTCTAAACTAAGCTTAATATTTCCAGTAGCTTCCCAAAGTTAGATAATGCTTACCACAGGCTGGTTGGTCAGCCTCTAACCAGGCTCACACCCTGTGAGTAGTTTTGATGTTGTCTTGTAGATGGATTGCAAGAAAGAGCTCCAGAGACCAAAATGCCTCTTCATTTAACAGATTCCCCTCGCCACCACCTAGGATCAGGTGACTGGCAAAGTCTGGCATGGTTTCTTCCACTTGAGTCAAATGAACATCACCTTATGAAATTCTCAGGCCAGTCCACTGTTCCTGGAAGAGCTGCAGCATTTTATGCATGCTTCCGCAAGGCATGAATTATCTCTACTTTTAGTGTTTGCCCAGATCTAGTCAAGCCAAGTGACAGACACATTTGGGAATATTACACAGCAGAGCTCCGTAACCATACACACGACACTTCAAGACACACACTGCTGTAACAATAATATTCAGCGTACCATGAACACTCCAAAGATACATTACATGAGATACTTCGCATTAAACAATACCCAGTTACACTGTGTGTGAACATGAATGATACACAAATCACACCACAATGATGAACATGGGGTGGATTGTGTCATACAAGCCTTTGAAAGAGCTTAGCATAACTGGGCAAACCAGAAGGTACGGGTCCACCGTGAACACGTGACGTGAGCTGATTAGATGCATTCTCTCTCTCTGAATATGCTGGGGCAAATGTCTGTGAAAGGCAGAATCTGGATGTATTTTGGACTTGTTGGTACAGGGAAATTTAGCTATCAGACTAACAGCTTAAAACTCCTTGCTTAACAATACTTTTTTTTAGTGACATATCTTTGTAACTCCTGCTTCTGCCCAGTGATTGATTTGTTTGGTCAGCTATGGAGCATTCTTTTAATAGACACGTCTCTGTAATTTTGGGGGTATACAGGGAGGTAGCAAGCCTGAGTCAAGTGGATCACTTTGTGGACACATTTGGAAAGATCTCCAGGTGCAGACAGAAGGAGCAGTCAAAAAGACTGCCTCAGACTGGTAAGGTAGCAATCAAGTTCTGGGGCACTCCAACATCTCTTGGATTTGTATATGCTTAAGAGGAGTAAATGGAGACTTCTGGTGAAAGTGATTCTTATGGGAATCACTGGAGACCAAGAAAGTGACACTAAGTTAAAAGTGCTCAGTTTTGACTTCTCTGCCAGCCACAGAGCAGGCAAAGGTACTGCATTCCTTTGGTTTATGTCCTGATACCGACTCAGAGAGACTAAAAGTTCCTGGGTCAAGGACCCCTGGGTAACAATTCTCAATCCATATGCCTCTTGTGGTCCAGTCAGCACAGAGCTGTGACCCATGTGATATCCTCAGACCCAGACCCCAGCAGGATACATATTGAGTGGATGCAGCCCACATGACATACGGAGAGCTCCATACACAGCCCACAGTGGTAAATAGATGGAGGACCACTGGTCTAGAGACTCTTGGGCCTTAGGCCAGTGCTAGACCAGCTCCCAGGGACAGGGTACAGAAGTAATGAGGGCCTGCTGAGGGGAACCACTCATGCCATGCTCTCTAGCTCAGACTCCCTCTGCTACTGCTGCTGTGCCAGCTTCCTGCTTGTTCATGGGAAGGTTGTGGTGGTGGAGTTCCTGGTGTCCCCTTCCCCTGAGGCTGGAGGGCCAAGTACCCCTGGCTGGCAATGAAAGCAACATTGGAAGGGAAGACCCCACTCACTTCTAGTGGCCAACTGCTTGCAGCACTGAGCCCAAAGGGCCACAGGGAAGCAACTTCAGCTGGGGAGAGAAGCACGACAGCAGCCCAAGGAAACATCCTTAATCATACAGCTTCCCTGCCACTGGATTAAGAATCTGGGTGGGGCTTTCAAAATGGCTAAGCCTTAGCACAAGTCCCACAAGCTGTCAGACCAGTGCCAGGCTGCAGACAACTCACACCTGCTGCCTCTCAGCCAAAACCACATCAGTTCTTGTGACCTTCCCCTCCTTGTAATTTGGATTGGTGTGCTACCTCCATGCTCCACTCCCGGGTCCTGACTTACCCTGCCTTGCTGTGTGAGCCTCCACTCCTGGGTCAACTCACGCCCAGCCACCTGCTTGTGATCGGTCCCTCAAGCCAGTGGAAGAACATCCTCACTAGGCACTCCTGGGGATAGTTTTTAAGCAAACACTCCCAGTCCCAGATGCAACCCTGGGTACTAGCTTTGCTAGGGTCCGTGTTCCCCCACTGCAAGCTCAATTACACTTGTCCATCAGTTTCACAAAGACATTGACATCCATCAGCTTTTGCTCCCATGGAGGCCTTTACACATCCTCTGATTCAACATTGCACTGCTTTGGGTAAAACAAACAAGTTTACTGATTACAGCAAGATTTTAAGTGACTATAAGTCACACTAAGGTGAAATCAAATGATTAATCAAATAAAAGGAAAAGTCACTTTCTAAACTAAGATCATTGTTTTCAGTCTCTGTTCAGCTTACTCACACGGCTTGGCTACTGCTGGTTTTGTAGCCAGATTCTTCCTGCCCTATGGATTGGTTCCCAGTCCTTAGTGTTGCATAGAAGATAGAATCCAGGGAAGATCCTCAAACCAAAGAGTCTCCTTCTTTTAGCACATTCCTCAACCTCCACCCCTTCCTGGGGTCAAGTGATCATCCATGTCTTGCAATGAGTGTGATCTTTCCCTCAAGTCACGGTGCTTCAGTTGCATTGATCTTGTATGCATGCCTCTGCTAGGCATGGATATACCCCTCTGTGTTTCAATTGGGGTTGTGACACAAGAGTTTCATATCTGTACACACATACGATGCAGCAGGAACCTTGCCACCATAACAGTAACGTTCAGCGTGCCATGAGCAGTCCATAAACACCTGACATGACATACTTAGTCTTGGACCAGACACTGCAAGGGTGAATAGGAGAGCTACACAGATCTCATGACAAGGGCGTACATGGGGTGCAGCATGGCACAGCTCTGCTCACCTCTCTGAATCTTCACTCTTGCCCTCTACCTAAAACCAATGAAAGAAAGTTTGCGGCATGAACAACAGCAGATTTCCTGCCCGCAGCCCTCCTTCATTCCTCCAGTACAGGAAATCAGAGCGAATGCCACTCTATTAGTGCCTTTATCTCCTCACACCTGCCGGCTTTTTAATGGGCTGATTAGCTAGAGTCAGCACATGTGAGAGAAACACATGAGGCTGAATTGTGAGCATCTGTCTGAGATCAGTGGGGGTGCACTGCTAGTGTCACCTATGTAAAGTGACGGCTGGTGCACTGCGTACTGGGACAGCTTGGGTGCACTGAGTTTGGGGGTCTCCACTGAGCCCACAGAAGGAGGGCCCTGTGCTTTTTCCTCAGACTCTGCAACGGAGTGCAACAGCCCAGGGACTTCTGCAGGCCCAGAAGAAGGGGGCTTTTTCACCAGAGCTTCAGGGAGTAGAACCACCAAGGTCAGAACCCACCTACGGCGACATTAGCCCAACAATACAGTTTTCAGGACACTGAACCTGCTTGTGATTCAGAAATTGCTTTGGCTGAAAAAACTTGAGAAAAAAATTCACATTCAAAATCCCTCCCCCGGCTCCGGCAGCAAAATGATTCAATGCACATCATCCCCCACCCAGGGGACTGCTGGAAGCACCAGGCTGTGGGGTCTGCACCCACTTGCTCTCAGTGGCCCAGTGAATACTGATGAATTTATGCCAAGTGGTACAGCTTCGCAGGCGAGCTGGTGCACAGACTAGCCTTGAGGAGGGTGCTGAGCTCAAGTCCCTGCTTCAGAACTGCAATTCAACACAGCTCTCCCAGATAAGGGTCAATGGTTCTACCCTGGACTAATGGTCATAAAGGGGGACTGCCTTGCTTTGCTGGCCTGGAAACCATTTCTTCCTGGTCAAAACTAACCGGATAAATTCATGAGTGGTTCTGGGTCAAGCAAGGTGGCATAGCTGAATGAACAAACTATTTAGCTGAAAAAATTCAGCCAGCTCTACTCCTCAGCTTAAGCCCCCCCGCCGGGCAACCCAGCCCTGCACATTTAATGCCCCTAGGAGATATCCATGGTGGAGGGAGGGTCTCCCTGGTAGCCCTGGAGCCAACTCCAAGCCCTCTGAACATGGGGCAGAACCAAAGCATTTCTAACCCCAGCTCTTGCCAAGGGCAATAGCCCTGGGGGCCCGTGTAGTTGGGCAGACCTCTGGGCGGTTGTAACCTGCACTGGGACGGAGCCCACTTGTGGCAGCTCCACAGTGGTTCAGACCAGCATGCCTCTCACCTAGGATCCTTTCTCTGACAATGGCCACCACCAGCTGCTTCAGAGGAAAGTGAATTCCCCCAGGTGCACCCCAATCTGAGGGGTCCCCATGGACAGTGCCTTCCTTAGGCAAGCAGCATGTGAGTTTAGGAAAATGCACTGTGCAGGCTGGACAGTGCCACCCAACAGCAGGCCCACCCTTCCTTGAACAGGGTTGCAGGCCTCCCAAGTAAAATGACTTCTCAGCCTGACAGGGGGTTCTCACCTACAGTCTCCCCACAGGGGAACTGAAGAATCCCAAAAAAACCCAAGATAACTTTGCTTGCAACCAAAGAACTGAGCTCCAGGTCTCTGCCTCAAGGACCACACGTGGACACTGCAGCCTAAAAATGACTTCTGGCAGGGAGGGGGACCTGTGAAAATTGAGGGGGTGTGGGTTTAAATCTGTTCCCCACCTGGACTCCAGCCTGCTTTGCCCTGTGTGAGGCTGGGGCAGGCAAATGCCCTGGGGAATGCCCCACTGGGGTCTGATAATTTAGCTCAGAGGGGAGCAGGCCTCCCACCCAGCAAGTGGGATGGCCTCCCACCCAACCATGGAATGAGTCACATACAAACCCTGCCTGGATCCCACTGCAGGGCTGCCCAGCTGCCTATGGGGGCTGCCCCACCTGCGCAGCCTCGAGCCTGGGGTTGTTGCTGACCAACAGGCTGGAATATGCCAGCTCTGGCTTTGAGATGCCCTCTGGACCTGGGACCAGGCTGCAGCCCCTGCCCCAGTGATCCCAGGAGTGCAGCTTCCAAACGTCAGTGCCTGAATGCCACCTCCCGGGTGCTCCAGCCTCTCTGGGTTGGGCTGCTGACCTATAGTGCTGAAGTCTGCTTGGGCAGCCCCCATGCCTGTTGACCCAGGTGCACAAGGGCCAGTGAAGGTTTGCCTGCTCCATGCTAACTCAACAGTCTGCTTCAGGAGGGGTTTGGACAGGCTCCCATTCATCTTCCTGAGTGAGGGTGGTCCCTTGCAGCTTTCACACCATCATATTGTTTGTTCGTAGTTCCAGTCCCCTTCCCACGGTCACATCCAGTGTGACCCCTGCTCCCCTCAGCCTCACTTGCTTTAGTCACTTTCCTGTCCCTGTGGCCTACAGTGACTGGAGGGGGTGGGGTGGATATGCCGTAACACCAATTGTGTCCCCAGCCCAAGGCCAGTGAGGAGGGAGACTCTGGGTTTCTAGGGGTCATTGATGCTCCACCGAGGGAATTGGCATTTGGTTAGACAAGGCTTGGTAGATTGCTCCAAAAGCCACCCAGCGCAGGTGTGGAAGGAGGACTGGTGTGGAAGCCCCTGGGGGTTTGTATCAGGGCTGGGGTGGCTACCACCTGAGTTCCAATCACGAACAGGAGTGTGCCACCCATTCAATCCTTCACACGATCCCTTAATAAACTGAACAGTCCAGAAGCAATTGAACCATTCCTTCCCTGGTTGCAACTCATTCACTTTTCAAGTTCACCCTGGTCCCTGAGGCAATAACCCAGGTCAGTGTCTCTCTCCCCTTAATGGGGGATTTCCAGCCCTCTTTCCCAGTGATGGGCACCATTAAAAGTGAGCAAAAGTTAATCACATTCCCTGCACCAGCTGTGTCTTCCTCACCTGGCCTGGTACCATCTCTCAGGCCTCCTTCCTGAACATCCCCCACTTTGCTGCAACCATCTGCTGTTCTGCAAAGGGACTCAGACTGTCCTACAGGGTGCCTCCTCTAGTAATCAGAGCTGGAGAACTCCGACCCTCAAGCCATTAAGGAGTGAACTACCCAGTTACAGGATTCGAGGCAGGAGGGAGCTGAACTGACTTTTTGTGTTTATCTTTACATAGACCCTCCCAATGTAGAGAAGTGGCCATGAATTCTGGCGGAGCAGCCCCCGTCTCCATAGCTGGATAGACACATAGTGCATGATTCATGGCAGCCCTGCACATTGTTCCACAATTGCAAAGTAAATGTGAAACATGACAAGATGGAAGTAGGTGTGAAACCTGTGAGCGCCACTGGGTGTTGGTGTCACTGATGATTCTAACAACAGGGACCCGAGCCCCAGACCCAGACAGGAGCGAGGCACAGTCCCATAAACAAGGGTTGCCAGACTTCAAGAACAGGTTAAAAAAATCCATGCAATGCTTTGAGCTCAGGTTTGCAGCGAGGCCTGGGGTTGTGCTGCCAGCCAGGGAAAGGACAGGGTCAAGTGCAGCCTCTTCCTTGTGCAGAGCCATGAAGCCGGCGGGAACTGTGCTACTCTGAAGCAACCTGTGGCCCCAGTTGCCTGCTGGCCTGGGCTTGGTAGAGGAGCCTCTCCCCATGCAGAGGGCAGGCGCATAACGCTTGAGCCTTCTCTGATGAAGTGAACAACAAAACTGACTTTGACTCTTCAAGGGGGAAGTGTGGGGACCAAGACAATCATCCGATTTCACAAAGCACGCAGCCACAGGTGCAAGCTACATGTGCTTGCTGGCTTCCATGATTAAAGGGCTTCCTTAGAGGTGTGTAGATTCTGACGGCTGGCCCTGGGGCACGTGGAGTGCTTTCTGCAGCAGGCCCATTGTCAAACTGTGACATTTAAGCAAATCCTAAATAATATTTGCAGAAAGCACATATTCAGCTGTAAATACTACAAGTGACACAGACACAACCCTATGGTAAATACTTGGTATTTTGGTTGCAAAGGCAAGCACCCAAAAGGCAGGAAATGCCTTAGCGATGTCTAGGCACTGCCCTTTGTTGCCCACCATGTGCAAATGAATTTCATCCTGCGGACAAGAACAGCAGGGGACCGGATCAGGGATGTACAGGCTGCACCCCAAGGCATAAGCACAAGGGGCAGTTACACAGTGAAGCATTTCCAGACCCTGCAGCCTTTCACGGAGCTGTGCTCATGCCTGCTCCATTTTCTTTCAGCTGAACATTGAGATTATCAGACCATGCAACTGGCCCTTGGTTTGGCTCCCAGCTACTTGTCTGGAGTTGTCTTGGCTGTTCCTGGGAACAGCCCCAGCTGATAGGGCTGTCTGCACATTCTACATACCCAGCAGCATGGTCAAATTCTGCTCTTGCTAGTCCTAGTACAATGACAGAGTTACTCTGGATTTACACAGGTGGCTTTTTGGCCTATCTGCCCAGACACATTAGGAATGCTCTGAAGTTTCCTCTCCAGCATGCCCTGCAGTGAGAGACTTATTGATGAGGAAGTTACAAAGTGATTTAATCACAATCTATAGGTCTCTACATGGGGATTCTTTAATCTCACAGGGTACGTCCACACTGGAGCCTTAGGTTGACTTAAGGACGGTTAAGTGAACCTAAAGACCGCTGCGTCCATAATGGGCGCTGATTAAGTTGATTTAAGCGGTTCCTTAGGTCAACTTAACATCACCTCTGAAGGTCGACTTAATGCTTAAATTGATCTTATTAAATTGACTTAATCCAGTGTAGACAGGGAGGGCCCTTAAGTCGACCTAACTGGACCCCAGGCCCCGGTGCAATGTGGGACAGCTACCCACAATGCACCACTCCTCCATTGACGTAGCACCTGCCAGTGTGGACACTGGCAGTCAACTGGAGTTTTCAGTGTGGACTCTCTAAGTCGACTTAACAAGGTCGACTTTAAGTCGACTTAACAGAGCCTCCAGTGTAGACGTACCCACAGTCATATGCATGACGGGATCCAATGGCTGGGCAGTGATGTAGGAAAGGTTTGGAACAGTGAGAGTGACTAGCTACTGAAGCAGAAAGCCTGTAGCAAAATCTCCATCACTTGCAGTCCTTAAATCCCAACACAGAGTCTTTCTCTAAATGCTTTGCTCTGGGTCAAAGCCCTGCTCCTTGAACTGGATGCTGGGATCCTTGGGTGATGGCCTATGGCCAAGGTCAGAATGGATGATCACAGTGGGTCATTCTGGCCTTAGACTCAAAGAATCACAGCCTTTACCAGTTGCTGTGAAAATCCTGAGAAACACATGAAGGATCAGCTGCTTTCGATGCTAGTCACCAGGGATTCATAGAGTCCAAGACCAAAAGGGACCACTGCGACCATCTAATCTGACCTTCTGCATAGCATAGGCAGAGGCGAATTATGATTTATTGGGGCCCTGAGTGCAAAGAACATTTGTCCCCCACCCCCCACCCTGGGAGCCCATGGGCACAGGAATAGGGGTGGGAGTAGGGCACACTATACCCACTTTTTAGCATATACACAGTAGCCTCAAGCAGGTGTGGTGATAAGGTCCCCAGCCCACAGTCATGGCCCCCAACTTTCCTCATTGTTGGGCTGAGATAGGCCTTACCCCTCATTTGCCACAGGGACCCTCCCCCTGCTCCTCCTTACTCCCACAAGGCCTTCCCCCTGGCCAGGCCAGAAGCAAGAGTCAGGCCATGGTGAGAGCTGCCCAGGCTGTTGCAGCGAGCCCTGGACCCACTGCCTACCAGCACAATGGTAAATTGTTCCACTGTAAAAAATGTATGCCTTATTTCCTGTCTGAATTTGTCTATCTTCAACTTCCAGCCCTTAGCAGAGATTAGGATTAATGGCAGGGAACAAGGAAAGAAGTACAAGGCTAACAAAAGGAATCTCCGGGAGCCGATTGTCCTGCGCATGGCACAGAACCCATACTGAAAGGGCAAATGGCTCCTTGCCCACCTGTATTCAGGATTCACAGAGTTGGCATGCTGGGGAACACCAAACACGAGAGGCCAAGGAGTGAGCGGCGCAGGGATTTTCTTTCTATAGGTATCTGTTTATAACCTCTAACTCGTTGGCAAGCTTGGGGAATACCCTTCTTCTCTGAACCAAACCAGGCAGGTGACTTTAAACCAACCAGAAGTCAAAAGAGGCAGCGCCCAGCCAGGTAACAGAGCCACAGCTGCAGGTGGGCAATGGATGACACCAAGTGACTGACCCACATCGCAGGTAGGAAAAACAGAGCAAAGTCACCAAGCTGCAATCTGTAAACAAACAGAGCCCGTCTAGCAAGAACTCAGTGAAACACACAACAAGGCAGTTCTGAGTGTGGAGGGTGATCCCTGTACACACTTCATGTAATGGAGCTCAGGGTCCTCCCACTGCCTCAACATGAGTGTGATGAGTGGGTCCCTCTGCCTGATTCACTCACACAGACCCAGCAGGGGCATCGCTCCCATTTGTTACATAAACCTCATTGGCCTGCCATGACAGCAACCCTGCATTCTTGCTCTGTCAGAGCACGGCACCTCCGCTGCAGAGAACATCCTGCTGCTGACCTGCACTGCGGCTCAGCACCACTCATAACAGCTGAGGGGACATGGCTCCCTACTCCACTCTCTCCAGGCTGTTAAGGGGGAATAGGAGCAGATATGGGAGGCATTTACAATTGCTTGGCTTTTTAAAAAATGAGTCTTTGGGCCTGGGGTGGGGGGAGGGAGGGCGACTAAAGTATAGGTGACTGGCTGACACCAGGGTGTCCAGGAAAGGGATTGGGGCAGGGGCGTTGCTGGATAGCAAAAAGATCCAGGGCTGTGGCCCCCCAGCCCACTCCCTGCTAGCCCCCCCTCCCCGCTAGGCCACACCCCCAGATAGGCCCCACCCCCTGGCCAAGCCACTAGGCCCCTCCCCCAGTTCACAACCCCACACACACTCAAACAAACCCACACCCCTGCCAGATGGGGCAGAAGGCAGGCTCGGCTGGGGGAGGCCCTTTAGGAACTCTCCCCACACCCCCAGGCCACCTTAGAGCCCCTGACGCCGAGTCCTGTCCCAGCCCGGGCACACCCCGGCCTTCCTGTTCCCTGCCCGGCCCTCCTGTTCCCGCCGGCTCCCCGCCCAGCCCTGCGCCCGGCCCCCCCGCCCGGCTCCCAGCTCAGGCCCCCACCTGGCTACCCGCTCAGGCCCCCTGCCTGGCTCCCAGCTTGGCCCCTCGCCCGGGCCCCCCGCTCGGGCTCCCTGCATGGCTCCCAGCCCGGGCTCCCCGCTCGGCCCTCCTGCCCGGCCGGCCTCCCCGCCCAGCCCCGTCATTCCCCGCCAGCTTTCTAAACTACCCCCCTTACCTGGCCGGAGCCACAAGGGCGTCCAATCGTTGCTTGGCCTGGCCTCTCCTGCCCTGAGCACGCTCTGTCTGAGCATGCTCAGGGTGGGAGATTTGAAACTCCCCAGCCTGGCCTCGCCTGGCTGCTGCTCCCAGCTGACCGGCCAGCTGCAGGGCAGGGCGGAACTGTGTTCCACCTGAGTTTTCTCCTTTTCTGGGCCCCAGAAAGTTGGCCCGGCAAATTTGTGGGCCCTGGAACGCCCGTTCGGGGCGTTCCAGCATACTTTAACCCCTGCTCTCCTGCAAACAGGCTGTCTGCACATGTGCCTGCTGGGGGAAATAGATCCAGGGCTCAGGCTAATCTACCCGGGGCCAACGCCCTGCCAGCCCAACGGCAACGACGCCTCTGGATTGGGGCCTGGAGGCGCCTGGAGGCAATGTACAAATGCACCAGGGAATGCAAAAGAATTGAGGCATCAGAAGTTCTGAATTAGAGTTAAGTATACATAGTGCCATTATTCTAAAAGTTATAACAATGCTTTAGAAAATGCTTCTGAGTCCTACCCTCTGCTTGTATTAAGTCTAGTCTAGTATTTTTTTTTCCTGAGGTCCAGACAGCCTGCTTGTGTATAATAATCTGGAGTCCCTTATACTTTACTCAGTAATCAATCACATTCTGTTGCAATATCAGTAAAACTTTAAACAACTACTTCTCATGTTTAATTCATGCTGGGGTTATTCTCAGGTGGTCTGAATGCACCCATTCACTACAACCTTCTTAAATAGCCTTTGGATATACAAACTTACAGATTCCGTTCCCATTTTCCCAGAAGGAAGTTTGTACTATAAAAAAAAAATTACAGTAGAAATAAATAGGAAAAGACAGACCAGACTAAGTGGTGCTGCTGAACACATACATTTCCCACCGATTTTGCAATCAGGCCAGTTGCAAATATACAATTAAAATGTATATTTTTAAAATATAGGTCCCTTACTGAATGGGGCAGGCATCCTCGTGGAGGATGATGCGGAAAAGGCTGAAGTACTCAATGCTTTTTTTACTTCAGTCTTCACAGGGCGGGCCAGCTCCCAGGCTACTACACGGGGTAACACGGACTGGAGAGAAGAGTGGCCCTCGGTGATGGAAAGTCAGGTTAGGGAACACTTAATGAAATTGGATGTGCACAAGTCCATGGGGCTGGATGAACTGCATCCGAGGGTGCTGAGGGAGTTGGGGGAAGTGATTGCAGA
>VOCT01107588.1:0-15309 GCA_007922175.1 Pelusios castaneus | reverse complement strand
AGAAGGGAACATTGTGATCATCTAATCTAATCTTCTGTAGAACACACAGTCCATAGAACTTCCCCAAATTAATACTAAGAGGGTATCTGTTAGAGAAAAATAAACAAACACCCTGTCTTGATTAAAACATTTTCAGTAATGGACAATCCACCACAATCTCTCTTAATTTGTTCTGATGGCTTATTACTTTCCCAGTTCAAAATTCACAATTTGTTTGTAGTCTGAATCCATCTAGCTTCAACATCTAGCAATGGATAACACAGTACCTCTTTCTCTATTGGATTTGAAGAGTCCATCATTAAATATGTGCTCCTCACAAATTTACTTTAAAATTGTGATCAAGTCACTTCTTCACTTTAATTTTGTCATGCTGAACAGACTGAGCTTTTTGAGTCTATCGCTATAAGGAGTGTTTTCTATTCCTTTAATCAATCTCATGGGTCATCCTCCAATTGATCAACACTCTTGTTGACTGGTGGGGAATAGGACTGGACCCTGTATTCTAGAAGTGTTTATAGTTGGAGGAGCCAAATACAGAGATAAAATAACTTCTCTATTGCTACTCAAGATTCCTCACTTCATACATCCAAGGACTGAACGAATCTTTTAGTCACAGCATTGCAGAAGAAGCTCGTATTAAGCTGACTATACATTCACAATGCCAAAATCTTTTTCAGAGTCACATTTTCCAAGAATAGAGTCTCACATCCTGCAAGTGCAGCTGATGGGTCTTAGATTAACAAATTTATATTTATATTTATGGAAACACATATTGTTTGCTTGTGGCCAGTTTATGAAGTAATCAAAATCACACTCTGTCAATGACCTGTCGTTGAACTTCTGTCACCAGCAAACATTATAGGTGGTAATTTTATATTTCTTTCTATTCTTTGATAAAAATGTTGAGTAGCATAGTGGCAAGAAGCAATCTCTGCAGAACACCATTAGGTTGAAACTTACGGATATTATTACAGGTCACAGTTCAGCCAAATTAAATGGATCTTAATAGGTACATCAAGGGAATCTTTCTCACCCCAATCTATTCTCCAGCCAAATGTCAAGTATCTGCTGCAAAACATGTAATCACTACATATCTTTAGGGAAAAATGGAAAAATTATATAGGAAAGTTTAGAAAATCTTAGTATAGACCCACACATGACTTTCTCTATTCTCCCTTCAATTCATTAAAATATTACCTGGAGAAATCTGCAGCACCAAACACAAGACAGCAAAGAGAAGGTAAAGAATCTTCATCGTTGAAGTTTGACTGGGAACTCAATGTCGTTGATGAGAAGAGACTTCAAGATAGACCGGAGATGGAAAATCTCTATTTATCTGCTGCTGTGGATTGTGAATTGAGGATCTGTTGAAATCTTCTTTTGAAGTAGGTCACTTTTATTAATATAATGCAATCTCTTAATAAGAATAATTATTATGTGTAGAGAACCATAAAATACTTGGAGAATTTCAGGGAAGTGGAGCTGACAAGTCAAGAGCCCTTTACAGGAAGCCTCTCATTAAATTTTAATGAGGGGCTTCATGGAGAAATGAATTCCAGAACCCAACTGTACCTGGGAAGAAGGGTGAGTGCATTTGTGTGATTCCTTTGTACAATAATAATCAATAGCTCACATGGATTTAGGGAATTTTCCTAAATCCATGCATCAAAAGAGTTTAAAGCAGGGGTTAACAAATCTAGCAGCATGTTAAGTGCCAGCTGGAAAACTAAGGCAACTCCTACAACCGGGAAAAAAACCAAAAACGTAACTCAGAGCTCTTTCAGCGGTGGGGGCAGCGCTGCTGAAATGGTCAGTGTCCGTGGCTTTCGGTGACATTGTGGAGTGAAAATTCTCTCTGCCATTGAAAAACCACTGCCACCGCCAGTTCTAGCATTGGTGCAGGGCAAAGAAGCTCCACTCTGCTGAAGGCACTGGCCTCATCTTTTTTTGTTTTTATATGCCGGGGGCTTTCCACTCCTGAAGAATGGAGGCACAGCCATCCAGAATTTGACGAGTCTTGGTTTAAAATATTTTTTAAAGCTAGAAAAAAGTGAACAACATTTTAAATACTGTGTGGCAGGGACATATGGGTTTGGTTTCTTTCCCTGTATATCTAAACTGAAGAATGTTACAGTAAGTGATGGGAAAAAACAATCAGGTTTCCTTTTTAACAGGCGTCAGCTTTAATTGGTGTCTGGCTGTGAAAGTAATAACCATGCTTGTCTTTGGGAGAGGCTGGAGTATGTGGTTGTCAGAGGTGGGGATGGGTGAACTGCTCCAGATAAAATAAGAAACACCTTCCTGCACAAAAATTAAAAACACTCCTCTTCCCATTCCGCCAATGAATCTCACCGTGACCTCTTTTCAGAACCAGCTGGCGGTTATACTGAACTTTGGATTAAGTTAGAAGAAGATTGACTCTCCCATTGCAGTCGCCTGTTTTGCCTCCAATCTCCATCTGTCATGGAAAATGGGGTCTAAAGCTATGTTTACACCAGAAAAAGGTAGGTCGACTTTGTTAAGTCAACTTAATAAGGTCGACTTTAAATTGACTTAAAGTCGACCTTATTAAGTCGACTTAACAAAGTGGTTACCCTGAACAGGGTCTTAGTAAGTCAACCTAACTTCCCTTAAGTCCACTTAATAAAGTCAATTTAAGAGTGAATCCATGTCCAAACTGTGCTTAAGTTGACATAAGAAGTCAACTTAAGGGTTAGGTCGACCTAACTGGTGGTTCTTATTAAGTCGACCTAAGCTTTCATTAAGTCAACCCTTAGGAATTTCTTAAATTGACTTAATGAAAGCCTGCTGTGGACAGGGACCAGGTTAGTTCGACTTAAGTCTCCTTAAGTTGACTTAACTTGCCAGTGTAGACATAGCCTAAATATTCCCTGTGTATTCCATTAGACATTGTCTTCATTAGGCTTCTCACAATGGAAACATCCTTAGTGGGTTTTTAAGGCCTGGCTTGACAAAGCTCCGTTTTGGATGGTTTAGAAGGGATTGGTCCTGCTTTAAACAAGCGGTAGGATTAGATGACCTTCTGAAGTCACTTCCATCCCTAATCGCCTAGGATTCTTATCCTCCCTCCCAATTCTCCTATCCTTCCCCTTTGCTTTGTGCTCTACTCTTTGAGAAGACACATCCACTTCTTACTCTTCCCTCTCAGAATTTGGAATAGATGACCCATTACTCTGCTGACTTCTGATGATTGGTTGGTTGTCCACTGCTAGTCCCACTATCCTAATCAACTGTCTCTCCCCTACCCACACTTTGGGTGCATCTATACTTGTAAATTAAGTCGACTTAAGCAGGCTTATGTCAACTTAATTGACTCTGTGTCTACACTTGAGTTTCCTTAATTCGATTTAAGCAGTTCCTTAACTCGAAATAAGGAAAAGTTAGTTCAAATTAGTAAAACCTCGTTTTACTTCAAACTAATGCTTAATTCGAACTTGTTAGTTAGGTAGTTAAAATTAAGTCAATGTGGCCATATTAGTTTGAACTAACTGCTTAGTTCGAACTAACTGGCAACTTCATTTTTATACAACTGACTAATTCAAACTAAGCAATTGACATGAAAGGTACTTGCTTAGTTAGAACTAGCATTCTAGTGGGGCCATGCTAGTTTGAATTAAGTTAATTCGAACTAACTAAAACTAACTCAATTAACTAGACAACAGAGTCCTGTGGAGCCTTGGAGACTGAAGCTTCCAATATCTTCTGAAGAATAGAAACTCCCTTATTTTAGTTCCAAAGGGGTAGACATGTTAGTCTACCGCAGAGAAACAAACAGAGTCCTGTGGAAGTTTTCTATTAGTCTGTTAGTTAAAAGTGCCACAGGACTCTATTTGTTTCCCATATCATATTTGTAGCAAGAAGTGGCACCTCTTTTTGCACCAGGTCAGACGTTTTCTA
Organism: Pelusios castaneus; assembly: GCA_007922175.1. Lineage (NCBI taxonomy): Eukaryota > Metazoa > Chordata > Testudines > Pelomedusidae > Pelusios > Pelusios castaneus. The sequence goes on along the minus strand of VOCT01107588.1, from coordinate 11,391 downwards.
ACACATTGTAGATATTTAGCCCTAGTAACTACAGGGTAACAGTAAGGATGAAGTATTTATTAATAATAGTAAAAAACAATAAACACATTTTTCAAAGTTTTCCTTAGTACCTGATATGTCATAACCATAACCTTTCTCCCTCTATCCTTCACACAGTATATGTCTATCTATCTCCACCTATGACATAAGGATGGTTTTGTACCTTCAAAAAATCAGAAGGCATAAAAGCCTATCACAATGCAAAGGAAAGAAAGGAATATAAGCCTCTTGTAGTGAGGACGGCAGCAGGGTGGGTACTTTTTATTTTTTCCTAGACAAATAGATGGGCAGAGGTACATTAAAGACTCTGACATTTGTAGGTTTCTCGTGTGTTTTGAAATTCCAAAGGGGTAGTTGTGTTAGTATAGGCCAGCAAAATAAACAAGGAGTCCCGTGGCATTTTTAAAGACTAACATATTCATTAGTCTTTAAGGGTGCATCTACACTTACTTAATTTACTCTGTGTCTACACTACACTTTCTTAAGTCAACGTTATAAAACCTCATTTTAAGTCAACTTTGCTGGCTAAGTCAATTGTAGAAAGTCGACTTAGCCGGTGTGGACGTGGAGTAGCCCTAAGTCGACTTTAAGTCGACTTAGGGGGGTCCAGGGCTTCCCCACTGCCCTCCCTGCCAGGGTGGCTGGCAGAGCCACAGCCTGGCATGCACCCAAACAAAGGGCAGGGCAGAGCCCTGCCCACCCTGCCCCATGCCCTGCCTGGGTCCCTGTCCCCCTTTGCCCCATTGTACCCAGGTACAATGGGGAAAGGATAAGCCCCCTGGCACTTGGCAAGGGGTGCCCACCCTTCAACCGTGGACCTGTCCCAAGTCCACCTAGCCCCTACAAGTCGACCTAGGCATCCAGTGTGGATGCTCTAGGTTCTTTTGTAGGGTCCCCTCTAAGTCGACCTAAATTTACAATGTGGACATGCTAAGTCGATTTAACAAAGTGGAATTAAAGTCGACTTTGTTAAGTCGATTTAGCTAAATTGACTTAAATTAACAAGTGTAGACATAGCCCAAAAGTGCCACAGGACACCTTGTTTGTCTTATGTTTTGAAGAATCTCCAGACACCCATTTGGATTTCTTTAACAAAATATTAGATGTTGACTTAATTAAAGAAAATTTAGAAGTACTTTTGACACCCCCACGCCTTTCTCACATATGCCTAATCAGATTAGAGTGATCTTTGCCTTAAGCTGTTGTTCGCAGAGCCCTATTTCCACACAGAAGCAGATCCTGATAAACCGAGATTTAATTAGACTGGGAGATACCCAGCACCAACCGCGTTACATGGGACATTCTCATTTAATATGAAATAATATAATTAGAATGAATTAATAATTAAGGAAGCTAGACACACTTTAGCATATACTCTCAACGAAGAAACGAGCTCATTCCATACATGAGTTAAATATGATCATGACCCTGTAACCAAATGAAAAGCACATACAACATGAGAAATTAACATACACTGCAGATCTTCTGAGGTTTGCAAACTCCCCCCCTGCATCCTGGTGTGTGCCCATCTGCAAAGAAGCAGATGCCTTTCTATAGCAAATTTTTCACTGCAGAGCAGACTGCAGTGAGTTTTTATTTGTGAAGTGCTATTTATGTTTTAAATTTTCAGTTTAATTTGGCATTGACATACCTATACCTTTTTGGCAGCTTCTGTTTATACCCTCAATGCCAACCCCAAGTTTGTTTTTCCTTCAGCTGCTGCATAGTAGTGAGGATGCTCCTTGGAAGCTATTCCCTTTCCATGACTAATCATGCCTTCTCAGAACTAGAATCACCCTCTGGAAAACAAAGTACTTTTCAAAGTCATCTCCAAAAGCTTTCATTTCTTTGAACAAAGTATTCTTCTTTTGTCAGTTCATTTTAGAATACTGACGAGCAGTGCCTAGTTTACTGAGGTCAGAGAATAGTTCATAACCATTTTCAGATACTTCATCAAGAGATAGTCTTAATGAGTTTTCAGTCCTTGTTTATTATTGTGAACCACTAAATCGCATGATCTAGGATTGTGAATCTGTTTTTCACGAGTTTTCTCAGGTCGGGGTATGGTGTTGACCACTGAAGAACTGAGGTGTGTTAGCACTGATCCTTTCCCCAGAGTCATATCTTTTGTCTTTTGTCTTCATATATCTGAGCCTTGGACTGTGCTCTTCTGCTCTCTTGTATTGCCATTGGCTGCGTGTACACTGGTAAATTAAGTCGACTAAAGCTTGGCTTAAGTCGACTTAATGTGCCCTGCGTCTACACTACACTTTTCTTAAGTTGACTTAAGCAGCTTGCTTAAGTCGACTTAAGGAAAATAAAGTCAACTTAATGAAAATTAAGTCGACTTTATTAAACCACCTTTCTACTCGACCTAAGGCTTAATTCGACTTTCTAAAGTCGAATTAAGCCAGTGTAGCCCTGGGGTAGCCCTAAGTCGACTTAGGGCTACCCCAGGACTACACCAATGCCCTCCCTGCTGGGGGGGGGCACAGAGGGAGCCTGGCATGCCCCCCAAAGGGCAGGGCATGTGGGCAAAGTGTGACACTGCCTGGATTTAGGGAAGCATTTATGATATTATTTTCTATGGATATCTCATAAATGCTATAATCCATAGGAACTATGTCATGTTTGGTATCAATAGAAAGGTATTAATTTGCTGGGATTGATTATATAGTTTATGTCTAGGAATTCTATTTTGATTAGAAGTTAAGAATTTGATGTTATATCCATACTTTAACTTAACTAGTAAACTGATGAGCCATTAAGGATACAATGGTTGTATTCTTTATGTCCTCAATGGCTCATCAGGATACTCCCTGGGACCATTCTACCTGGAAAATTCCTAAACATTAAGGAGACAATGGTTGTTCACACCCTCCCATCTAAGACATTTCTCCAGAATAACACAAGTTAAAGTATGGGTATTACATCAAATTCTTAACTTCTAATCAAAATAGAATTCCTAGACATAAACTATATAATCATTCCCAGCAAATTACTACCTTTCTATTGATACCAAACATGACATAGTTCCTATGGATTATAGCATTTATGAGCTATCCATAGAAAATAATATCATAAATGCTTCCCTAAATCCAGACAGTGTCACACACAGGGCTCTGCCCTGCCAGGGTCCCTGTCCCCCTTTGCCCCATTGTACACAGGGGGTGCTTCCCCACCACCACCGTGGACCTGCCCAAGGTCCTCCTATCCCCACAAAGTTGACCTATGACATCCAGTGTGGACGCTCTAGGTCGACTTTGTAAGTTCCCCTTTAAGTCGACTTTAATTTTAAGTGTAGACACACTAAGTCGACTTAACTAAGTCAACTTTAAGTCTAAATTTAAGACTTAGTTAAAGTCGACTTAAAAGTGCAAGTGTAGACATAGCCATTGTTGTTAAAGGCCCCTGAGCAGTCTATGTTGCCCATGATTCCATTGCTGACAATGGTCTCATCAGGAGGGGTGAACAGTGCTGGTTCCAATATATCATCAACATATTTTTTTAAAATCACCAAAAAACCCTCCAACCCAAACTCATCTATGTATCTGACTGAAATGAAAATTGTTTAAACAATCAAATAAATACTTAAAATATATTTACTAGGGTCCATCCATCTGCCAGATGTTGATGCTAGAGAATTGTCTATTTCAGAGACCTCAATATTTCTTAATTAGAGCTTGTTTACACTTTGATCTAAGGGTTTCTCTTATTTGACCCTATACTAAAGGGGACAACATTATCAGAGCACATGAAATTTCAAACAAATCCCATAGTTGTTAGCTATGGACCAACCTAGATCTTTAGAATCATAAAATAATAGAAACATAGGATCAGAAGGGACCACAAACTGTCATCTGAACTAACGTCTTTCCAAGATGTAGGATTTTTTCTATGCAAACCAATCCAAGACAGGTTCAGGCTCTTGTAAATCTCCAGTGAAAAAGATTTCATGCCTTCCCTAGGCAGCTTGTTCCATAATTTTGCAGTTCTTACAGTTAGCAAGTTTTCTCTGAGATTTAATCTAATTCTGTTCTGCTGATGTTTAAACCTATTGGATTTTGTTCTGCCCTCTGTGGTCATAGAGAACAATTTTCATCTTTATCTTTTTCTTTTCATTTTTCTTTGTCTTTTTCTTTTTTTATGTCAGTCTTATAAATATTTGAAGACCATGATCATATTCCCATTTATATCCTCCTATCCAGATGAAACATACCCATTTCCTACAGTATTTGCTGATATCACTTGTGTAACTCGTATGCCTAAAACAGGCTATCTCTTTAAGAGACCTCTTGAGGGTGGGTTACTGTTGCTGGGCAGATTAGCTGCCCACACCCAGAAACTTCTGGAAACAGAGGCTATGTCTACACTTGTTAATTTAAGTCGACTTAGCTAAGTGAACTTAACAAAGTCTACTTTAAGTGAACTTTGTTAAGTCGACTTAGCATGCCTCCACTCAAAAATTGACTTAGATGGGACCCTGCCACATCAACCTAGACTGTCCACACTGGATGCCTAGGTCGACTTGTAGGGGATATGTAGACCTGGGACATATCCACAGTGGCAATGGGGAACCCCTTGCCAAGTGCCAGGCGGCTCAGTCTTTGCCCCATTGTACTTAGGTACAATGGGGAGTGCGGGGGACAGGGACCCTGGCAGGGCATAAGGGCAGGGTGGGCAGAGCTCTGTCCTGCCCTGTGGGGGGGGTGGGCGTGCCAGGCTGTGGCTGTGTTGGCCACCCTGGCAGAGAGGGCAGTGGGGAAGCCCTGAAGCCCCTTAAGTTGACTGAAAGTCGATTTAGGACTACTCTGCATCCACACTGGCTAAGTTGACTTTCTAAAGTCGACTTAGCCAGAAAAGTCAACTTAAAACTAGATTTAGTGAAGTCGACTTTAATTTTCCTTAAGTCGACTTAAGCAGATGCTTTAGTCGACTTTAGGAAAATGTAATGTGGACACAGATTAAATTAAGTAGACTTAAGCAAGCTTAAGTCGACTTAATTTCTAAGTGTAGACACACCAGAGAGTGGTAGCATTTTGAACTTGCTCCACAGGGTTCCCTGTTGGTGTGCTCAGACCACATGACAGCAGCATGCTGCGCAGAAAGCAGGCAGGAGCTGCAGTGAGAAGAGCCCATGTGCTCAGTGTTCATGAAAGAAGCTGAGCCAGGAGTGAACAGCAAGATGTTTTCTCTCTCCAATAGAGTCTTCTGCAACAGTCTTTGCGCACATGTATATGGGACTGAGGTCTGCTAAACCAGTGAGCTGACCAGATGGCGCTGGTTCCAGAGGAGAAAGGAAATCCTGTGCGGAATTCTACTGAAGACTCCTGCAACCAAAGAAGAAGAGGATAGATCCTTTTTTCCACTCAAGCCTTTGGACTTAAACAAAGATTGTAGCTGAGATTTGGGTGAACTCCACCTTGGGGAAAATACCTTCCCGACCCCAAAAATGGCAATCTACCTTGCAATCCACCCTTTGATCTTCTTTCTCACTCACCTATGGATCCTTTCCAGTTTCTCTAAACCTTTCTGTACAGGAGCAATAAAATTGGACACAATATTCCAGATGAGGCCTAACCACCACTCAATACAATGGCGTTATTGTCTCCTGTGAGTTAAATGTTCGGCTGCTGTGAATGCAGCCCAAACGGAATTTTTTTTTTTGGGGGGGGGGGGGGGAATCTTCGCCTTTCTAAGTCATGTTGAGGTTGTGATCCACCACAACTTCCAGATTCTTCTCAGCAATGTTGCTGGCAAACCAGTTATCCTTCATTATGTAATTGTGCCTTTTTCACTATACCTGTTTCCCTTCCTGACGGACCCAGGAGTTGAAATCCACTGCAATTGGTAGAAGATGGTGCAAGGAGGTCCTAGAGAAGTTACATGCTCCTCTTCTGGATTGGTCATTACACACTGAAACATGCTCTGATTGCTCTGATTTGTCATAGCTGTTTGTGGGTCCTAAAGGACCTCAACACACTCTGATTGGTAAAGAGTGACAAGAGAAGTTCTTTGAGATATGACATGACTCTTTTCCATATGGCCAACCCATCCCAGAACTGATCAGTCAAACCCACTTTTGAGTTTGTTATACATGCCTGAACGCCTCTCTGATTGGCAAGGAGAAATGGGAGAAATTCTTAGAGAGGGTTAAATGCCATCTCTTGTTTCTGGAGACATGTTGATCTCTACTCAGGAATGTGTCCTAATTGTTCAAACTCCCTTTTGGGGAAGGCATATGGGACATCCAATAGGTCAGAGACAAGCATGAAATCCAGGCTCCACTCCATGGCTGTAGCCATTAGGCTGCTCTGCATCACCTACATTAATGTCTTGTCTAGCACAATATTTTTTCTCAGTACAGACAATTCCCTTCAGGGCTAGTCCCACAGAGTTCATGATAAGGGCTGTGAGGGAGAACTGGGAGCAGGGTCAATGGAATAGGGTACTGAGAAAAGAAGCTGATTCATGGAGAGCAGCTAAAGGTAACTGTAACGGGGTACACAAGAGCCACACTGGGTTAGCAGGGAATCAGTCCCAAACTGTAGGCTGAGGAGGCCGCATTTCCTTGACTCCACTGATGTTTCACCTGCAGCCTCAGTACAAAAAAGAGTAGTCCAGCTCATTTGGGGATGACCTGAGGAAAGTGGAAGCACCTTCTAGGCTCCTGCCCAGGAACTGAGAGAGCCCCAGACCACAGAAGGTGAGGATGCCATAACCCTGATGGGCACCCCATTGTTCAAAGAAGTCCCAGAGGGAATGGAGTTTCTGGGAGCTGAACCAGCTGATGATCCCAGAGCCCCAGTAGACTATGGACTTTGACCTTTGAGAATGGGGTATAAATTTATCCAGGTGCAATAGATTTTAAACTATTTGTGAAAGTAGGAACTAGGCAGTTTGTTTTGGCTGAATGATTATTCATTCATCACTACCAGGGCCACAGTTTGAGAGCCGGTGCAGCAGGGAGGGTCTATAGCCCCTTTTCCTGACTGCCACCCCCTTTGGGGTACCTCATAACCCACTGACTCTGGCTATTAAGCCATATCTCCCTGGCTACAGGGGTAATCATATTGATTCTGGCAGTTAGGCCATATAGACTACAGCCGTAGGGCACAGCCCTGATTTCAAATACCATCGTATTGACACTTGCTACTAGGCTATCCATCCCTGACTGTAAAGGCAGTCATAGGGACTCTGGTCACTAGACTGTACAACTCACATGAGAGGGTCATGAAGACTGACTCAGGCCATTAGGCCAGTTGGTCTGAAGTGCAGGGTGGACAGTTAGACCTAACAGTGGGGCCACAAAGCCTCTACCATTGCTCAAATGGGGGGTGAGGTGTAAAAGCCTCTCAGGAATAACAATATTTGCTGCTGCACAGAAATGGCCAGTCATCTGGGAGTTCCACTGTTTCTCCCTTTCTATGGGAGAATTCCCTGTGGCTGCCTCAGTTACACCCATACTTGCAAATATAGTCAGTTTTCTATAAAATTCTGTCTTTGGGATTTCTGCTGCTATTTTGATTCCTGCATGAGAGCTGGCTGCACATGCCCATGTCTAGAAGCTCAGGTACAGCGAAGGGGATCTCGTGGCGGGGCAGTTTGTGAGGCGATGGAAGGAGACAGAGGGTTGATATGTCATGGAGCACTGAAGCAGGCCTCAAACGCATGCAGTGAAGCTGTGAGTGAACCTAACATCTCTGACAAACGACAGCCCAATGGATTTGCTAAAGGAGGATGGAACACGTAAAGATTTATCCCTATGAGCCCAGTGAGACACAGAAATGTGCACCCCCCTGGTTTAGGGACTCCCCTGGGTGGATTTAATATATGATGCCAGCCTTCTTTTTTATTCATATTGTATTAAGAAAAAAAGGATTTTTATGAGAAAGAAATTGCAAAACAGACCCCATATGCCAATCAAAACACCCACACATGTTTGCAATACACCACCACAACCAATTACTTTTAATAAACGGAGAACAAGTTATAAAAAGGCACCCTTGTGGAGTTTTTCCAGATCATGAGGCTCTTCACAGCCCAGATTAAAAGGATCCAAAGATTTCAGAAGCAAGGCGTCGTCTGCCAGATATCCATAGGTCCTGAATTGACAATTTCTGCTGCCATCACTCACTTTTAAAAAAAGGGAAAAGATTTTTTGTTAACATTCATTTAATCTAGGACATTGTTCTATTTGGTTTCAAATCAATGGCAAGACAGGAATTTTCCCCATCACTGAATGCTGAGTGCAGATATTCCTGGTGAACTCTAGAGCAGGAAATTCATTTCTCTACTGCAATGTTTTTCTAGTTTTAATGAAGACAGTCAAGTAGTCAAACATGTGAGCTGGAGAAGCATGGAGAGAAATGGACAAGGCATGTGAGAAGAATATGATCGACCCTAATACACACATCCATACCTCAACTCACACACCCTGAAACATCACTCAAAACTGTGTCCCAGGGTTGTGCCATGTGTTGTGAGCTTGTGAGGTCATTAAACAACAGCTATAGCCAGGGCCAGATTAAGGCCCTGTGGGGCCCAGGGTACCGTAAATGGGGGTGGAGCAGCATGCACCCACCAGTGCAGGTGGGGTGGGAGTGGGGTGGGCAAGTCTGGGACCTGCAGCCTGGCAGGCACTGGGGGAGAGGCAGGGGCTCTGTGACTTATGGGGCTCCACAATCCAGTGCCACTGGGGCCGAGGGCATTTGTCGAGCTTCTCACCTGTGCTGGGTATGTGGGGGAGGGGGAGTAGTTCAGGACTAAATAGGTTTTGGGGTCCACGGCCTGGTGATGCTGTAGGCAGGCTGCTTTCCCCACTCCCTTTCCCCCCCACCCCACCCGCCTGCGCTTCCCCCACCCACTCTTCCTCATCCCTCCACCCACCAGTTCCTCTTCCCCCTCTCCATTCCAGCCCCTGGCCGGCTCTCCCCAGCCATCACTAGCCCCACACCCCAAATATCATTGCCCACCACTGCTTTAGGAGGTGGGAGTTGGACAGTGCCCGGGATCAGGCTGGCGGCACTGGGGTTGGAGGAAGAGCTGCAGGGCCCGTGGCACAGTGTCATTTGGGGGATCCACAGCCTTTGCACTCCACAAGCAGAGCTAGGAGAGCCCAGCACTATTTGGGTAGGTGCCGCCAGCTCTCCAGTTGGGGTTGGGTGGGGCCAGGCCAGGCAACGACAGGCTGGGGATACGAGTGGATGGGCACAGTGATGATCCTGGGGGTGCAGCACTCCAGGGGTCGACTGGAGACTTCCCCTTCTCTCCCCTCACCCTGGGAGTGTCTGTGGGCCGAGCATGGCCGCCGTGGCAGAGGCAGGGAGGGGGAAGGGCTGCACAGCAAGTAGCGGCGAGGCGGCCAGAATCAGGATCACCAGATTTGGATTATTGCAGGGCTGTGGGGCCCCCTTTAGGTCCGGGGCTTAAGCCCCTAAATCTCCTGTGGTACTCTGGCCCTGGGGATACCCACAAATATTCTGTTTATACAGCAATGTCTGGCTTGTGGACTCCTGAACTTACCCCTCTTCTGCAGCAAGGTGTCCCAGGGAAGCATCTTCCAATCCGATAAAATCCAGGGCGGCATCTCCGAAACTGGCAGACGCCACCATTAGCTCTACATTGTCCGATCCCCTGTGTGAATCCTGCACAGAGAAAAAAAAAGTTTTAATTTGCATTTACAACAGCAGAGTAAATACGAGCTGTGATTGTAGGGTGATAGACATGTCCCATTATCTGAATTTCCATTCACTGACACCAGGCCAGTTCTTCTCAGTTATCTCCTTGTGCCCCTTTTCACTAAATATTTGTTAAGAAATAAAAGTCAAGTAGTCTGTGCCTGTTCAACATCTTCTCGAAGGAACTGAACAGAATGATTTAATTAAGTAGATGTGCTCTTCTCTTCTGCAGATTAAACAAGACCAGGTTCTCTTATCCTATCCTCAAAAGTCATGTGCTTCAGCCCCCTAATCATTTTTGTTGACATCCTCTGGACTGTTTCCAATTTGTTCACATCTTTTCTGTAGTGGAGGGACGAAAACTGTACAGAGTACTCCAAATGTAGACTCACCGGTGCAGAATAGAAGGGAATAATCACCCTCCTCGATCTGCTGGCAATGTTCCCATTAATGCAGCCCAATGCACCATTAGCCTTCTTGGCAATACTGGCACACTGTTAACTCATATTCGGCTTTTTATCCAATGTAACCCACAGGTATTTTTCCTTAGTAGTGCTGCATAGCAAGTCGGTCTCCAGTTTGCAGCAGTGCATGGTATTCTTCTGTCCTAAGTGCAGGATTCTAAACTTCTCCATGTTGAATCTCATCAGATTTTTGTTTTTGGTCCAATCCTTTAATTTGTCTAGTTCACTGTGTATCCTACTCCTATTCTTCACCATATGTACCATTCTTCCCAGCTTAATGTCATCTGCAAACATGCTGAGGGTGCAATCCTTCCCTTCCTGCAGATCATTAATGAAGATGATGAAAAAGCCGTTGATCACCACCCATTGAGATAGATAATACAACCAGCTTTCTATCCATCTTTTAGTTCATTCATCCATTCCTTAAAGTACCCACTACTAAGAGATATCAGTCCACGACTGAACAATATTGTCTCATTATTTCCTTGTGCTCCATTTGTCTGTCTGTGTTTCCTCTCTTATCTTACCTTTGAATTGTAAATTCTTTGTTGTGTGTCTTTGTTGTTCAATAGAACAGAATCTAACTCAATGGAAAACAGTCATTGACAGAGACTCCTTTGTGCTAAATATATATTAATAAATACTACTACTAATAGTAATACCAGTGATAATTATTAATTTTAATACTGTTGAATAATAATAATACAGGTACCCTGTAATTTCTATAGAAACTGATTCAAAACCACAAAATGGCATTTCCAGGAATGAAGCCAAACACACATACATGGCAGATCACTTCTGGGAACAATATGGCAGAAACATTGGGAAAATGATCTGCCACATCCAGGGATCTCATTTCTATTTACAAGATATATATTCTTTCACTGGGTCATAAGACCACACCTAATAATTAAATATGGAAAAGCCCTAAATAATTACTCTAAATAGTAATTATCTTCTGGTTTCTGGACCAGTCCATAGTCCTTTACACCAAAGGGTATTTTCATTGGGTTAGGGCAGAGGAAGAGAACACCTCTTGTATGTTTCACATGCACACATCTGGCTCTGTGTGGTATTCTGAAGCCTACTAACAAATGTGTGCTCAGTTCTGAAACATTACACAGCATGTTCAGTGCCGGTCAATTTACTGATTTCAGGCCCAGAAGGGAACATTGTGATCATCTAATCTAATCTTCTGTAGAACACAC
>VOCT01107561.1:0-11934 GCA_007922175.1 Pelusios castaneus | reverse complement strand
ATTCTCTTCAGGATTCTCACACACATTAGGCATGCTCATGAACATTTCCTGAATTCACAGTAGCTGTTGAGTCTATTGCCAAGGCTCCAGCCGGCTAATGATAAAGCAGGTGGTTCCTGGGTCTACTTTTGCCCGAGCCTCAAAATCAGGATCTACATTCTGCTAAGCATGCTCATAGTCACTGAGCAGCTCATTAATATGGGCGGAAGCCACTGTACCTAAAAAGTCCATTGCCCAGCCATTCCCCAGCAGCCAGCGATTCCCAGTGGTTGAAAATGGACCAATGTGTAATTTGGCTTGGCTAGCCAGGCTGTCCCTCTTTGGCCTCAGCGTTCTCTTCAGGATTCTCACACACATTAGGCATGCTCATGAATATTTGGTGAATCCACAGTAGCTGAATAGTCTATTGCCAAGGCAGCTGCTTCAGCCACGGGCTAATGCAGCTGGTGGCTACTGCAGGGTCTACATTTTCCCGAGCCTCAAAATCAGGCTCTACATTCTACTGAGGATGCTCACAGTCACTGAGCAGCTCATTGATATGCAAGGAAGCCAGACTATCTAAAAAGTCCATTCCCCAGCCATTCCCCAGCAGCCAGCGATACCCAGGGCCTAAAAATGGACCAAGGGCAATTCGGAGTGGCTACCCTGGCTGTCCCTCTTTGGCATCAGGATTCTCTTCAGGATTCTCACACACATTCGGCATGCTCATGAACATTTGCTGAATCCACAGTAGCTGAAGAGTATATTGCCAAGATGGCTGCTGCAGCTGGCGGCTGCTGCAGCGGGTGGCTGCTGGGTCTGAATTTGCGCGAGCCTCAAAATCAGGATCTACATTCTGCTAAGCATGCTCATAGTCACTGAGCAGCTCATTAATATGTGCGGAAGCCCCAGTACCTAAAAAGTCCATTCTCCAGCTATTCCCCAGCAGCCTTCGATTCCCAGGGTAAAAATGGACCAATGGGTGATTTGGAGGGACTAGAAAGGCTGTCCCTCTATGGCGTCAGCATTGTCTTCAGGATTCACACACACATTAGGCATGCTCATGAACATTTGCTGAATCCACAGTAGCTGTAAAGTCTATTGCCAATGCGGCTGCTTCAGCCGGCGCCTGCTGCAGAGGGCTGCTGCTGGGTCTACATTTGCCCGAGCCTCAAAATCAGGATCTACATTCTACTAAGCATGCTCATAGTCACTGAGCAGCTCATTAATATGCGCGGAAGCCCCAGTACCTAAAATGTCCATTCCCCAGCCATTCCCCAGCAGCCTGCGATTCCCAGGGGTAAAAATGGACCAATGGGTGATTTGCAGAGACTTGCAAGGCTGTCCCTCTATGGCGTCAGCATTGTCTTCAGGATTCTCACACACATTAGGCATACTCATGAACATTTGCTGAATCCACAGTCGCTAAAGAGTCTATTGCCAAGGTGGCTGATGTACCCAGTGGATGCTGGGTCTACATTTGCCCGAGCCTCAAATTCAAGATCTACGTTCTACTGAGCATCCTCACAGTCACTGAGCAGCTCATTAATATGCACAGAAGCCACTGTACCTAAAATGTCTATTTCCCAGCTTTTCCCCAGCAACCAGCGATTCCAAGGGGCTTAAAAAGGACCAGTGGGCAATTTGGAGGGGTGAGCCAGGCTGTTCCTCTTTGGCATCAGCATTCTTTTCAGGGTTCTCACACACATTAGGCATGCTCATGAACGTTTGCTGAATCCACAGTAGCTGATGAGTCTATTGCCAAGGCTGCGGATGACGGCTGTTGCAGCCGGCGGCTGCAGGGTCTACATTTGCCCGAGCCTCAAAATCAGGATCTGCATTCTACTGAGCATGCTCACAGTCACTGAGCAGCTCATTAATATGCGCGGAAGCCACAGTACCTAAAAAGTCCATTCCCCAGCCATTCCCCAGCAGCCAGCGATTCAAAGGGGCTAAAAATGGACCAATGGGCAATTTGGAGGGGCTACCCAGGCTCTCCCTCTTTGGCATAAGCATTCTCTTCAGGATTCTTACACATATTAGGCATGCTCATTAACATTTGCTGAATCCCCAGTAGCTTTAGAGTCTATTGCCAAGGCTGCTGCAGACGGTGGCTGCTGCGGCTGGCGGCTCCAGGGTCTCCATTTGCCCGAGCCTCATGTTCAGGATCAACATTCTACTAAGCATGCTCATAGTCACTGAGCAGCTCATTATTAGGCGCGTAAGCCACAGTACCTAAAAATTCCCTTCTCCAGCCATTCTCCTTCAGACAGCGATTCCAAGGGTCTAAAAATAGACCAAGGGGCAATTTGGAGGGGCTAGCCAGGGTGTACCTCTTTGGCATCAGCATTCTCTTCAGGGTTCTCACACACAATAGGAATGCTCATTAACATTTGCTGAATCCTCAGTAGCTGATCAGTCTATTTCCAAGGCTGTGGACGGCGGCTGGTGCGGAGGGCGGCTGCAGGGTCTACATTTGCCCGAGCCTCGAAATCAGGATCTACATTCTACTGAGCATGCTCACAGTCACTGAGTAGCTCATTAATATGTGCGGAAGCCCCAGTACCTAAAAAGTCCATTCCTCAGCCATTCCCCAGCAGCCTGCGATTCCCAGGGGTAAAAATGGACCATTGGGTGATTTGCAGAGGCTTGCAAGGCTGTCCCTCTATGGTGTCAGCATTGTCTTCAGGATTCTCACACACATTAGGCATACTCATGAACATTTGCTGAATCCACAGTAGCTAAAGAGTCTATTGCCAAGGTGGCTGCTGCACCCGGCGTATGCTGGGTCTACATTTGCCCGAGTCTCAAAATCAGGATTTCCATTCTCCTGAGCATGTTCACAGTCACTGAGTAGATCACTAATATGCGCGGAAGCCACTGTATCTAAAATATCCATTCCCCAGCCATTCCCCAGCAGCCTGCGATTCCCAGTGGTAAAAATGGACTAATGGGTGATTTGCAGAGGTTTGCTAGGCTGTCCCTCTTTGGCGTCAGCATTGTCTTCAGGATTCTCACACACATTAGGCATACTCATGAACATTTTCTGAATCCACAGTAGCTGAAGAGTCTATTGCCAAGGTGGCTGCTGCACCCGGCGGCTGCTGAGTCTACATTTGCCCGAGTCTCAAGATCAGGCTCTACATTCTACTGAGGATGCTCACAGTCACTGAGCAGCTCATTGATATGCAAGGAAGCCACAATATCTAAAAAGTCCATTCCCCAACCATTCCCCAGCAGCCAGCGATTCCCAGGGGCTAAAAATGGGCCAATGAGCAATTTGGATTGGCTAGCCAGGCTGTCCCTCTTTGACATCAGCATTCTCTTCAGGATTCTCACACACATTAGGCATGCTCATGAATATTTGGTGAATCCACAGTAGCTGTATAGTCTATTGCCAAGGCGGTTGCTTCCGCCACGGGCTAATGCAGCCGGTAGCAGCTGCATGGTCTATTTTTGCCCGAGCCTCAAGATCACGATCTACATTCTACTGAGCATGCTCACAGTCACTGAGCAGCTCATTCATAGGCACAGAAGCCACTGTACCTTAAAAGTCCATTCTCCAGCCATTCCCGAACAGCCAGGGATTCCCAGGGGCTAAAAATGGACCAATGGACTATTTGGAGGGGCAAGCCAGGCTGTCCCTCTTTGGCATCAGCATTCTCTTCATGATTCTCACACACATTAGGCATGCTCATGGAGATTTGCTGAATCCACAGTATCTCAAAAGTCTATTGCCAAGGCGGCTGCTGCAGCGGGCGGCTGCTGGGTCTGAATTTGCTTGAGCCTCAATATCAGGATCTACATTCTGCTTAGCATGCTCATAATCACTGAGCAGCTCATTATTATGCGTAGAAGCCCCAGTACCTAAAAAGTCCGTTGCCCAGCCATTCCCCAGCAGCCAGTGATTCCCAGGGGTAAAAATGGACCAATGGGTGATTTCCAGAGACTAGCAAGGCTGTTCCTCTATGGCGTCAGCATTGTCTTCAGGATTCTCACACACATTAGGCATGCTCATGAACATTTGCTGAATCCACAGTAGCTGAAGAGTCTATTGCCAAGGCAGCTAATGCAGCCGGTGGCTGCTGCATGGTCTACATTTGCCCGAGCCTCAAGATTAGGATCTACATTCTGCTGAGCATACTCACAGTCACTGAGCAGCTCATTAATATGCACGGAAGCCACTGTACCTTAAAAGTCCATTCCCCAGCCATTCTCGAGCAGCCAGAAATTCCCAGGGGCTAAAAATAGACCAATGGGCAATTTGGAGTGGCTAGCCAGGCTGTCCCTCTTTGGCATCAGCATTCTCTTCAGGATTCTCACACATATTATGCATGCTCATGAACATTTGCTGAATCCACAGTAGTTGAAGAGTATATTGCCAAGGCTGCTGCTGCAGCCGGGGCCTGCTGCAGCGGGTGGCTGCTGGGTCTGAATTTGCCTGAGCCTCAAAATCAGGATCTACATTCTGCTAAGCATGCTCATAGTCACTGAGCAACTCATTAATATGCGCGGAAGCACCAGTACCTAAAAAGTCCATTCCCCAGCCATTCCCCTGCAGCCTTCGATTCCCAGTGTCTGAAAATGGACCAATGGGCAATTTGGAGGGGTAGCCAGGCTGTCCCTCTTTCGCATCAGCATTTTCTTCAGGATTCTCACACACATTAGGCATACTCATGAACATTTGCTGAATCCACAGTAGCTAAAGAGTCTATTGCCAAGGTGGCTGCTGCACCCGGCGTATGCTGGGTCTACATTTGCCCGAGCCTCAAAATCAGGATCTCCATTCTTCTGAGCATGCTCACAGCCACTGAGCAGCTCATTGATATGCAAGGAAGCCAGAGTATCTAAAAGTCCATTCCCCAGCAGCCAGCGATTCCCAGGGCCTAAAAATGGACCAAAGGGCAATTCGGAGTGACTACCCTGGCTGTTCCTCTTTGGCATCAGCATTCTCTTCAGGATTCTCACACACATTAGGCATGCTCATGAACATTTGCTGAATCCACAGTAGCTGAAGAGTATATTGCCAAGGCGGCTGCTGCAGCGGGTGGCTGCTGGGTCTGAATTTGCCCGAGTCTCAAAATCAGGATCTACATTCTGCTAAGCATGCTCATAGTCAGTGAACAGCTCATTAATATGGGCGGAAGCCACGGTACCTAAAAAGTCCATTCCCCAGCCATTTCCCAGCATCCAGCGGTTCCCAGGGCCTAAAAATGGACCAAAGGGCAATTCGGAGTGGCTACTCTTGCTGTCCCTCTTTGGCATCAGCATTCTCTTCAGGATTCTCACACACATTAGGCATGCTCATTAACATTTGCTGAATCCACAGTAGCTGAAGAGTCTATTGCCAAGGCTGCTGCAGACTGTGGCTGCTGCGGCTGGCGGCTCCAGGGTCTACATTTGCCCGAGCCTCATGTTCAGGATCAACATTCTACTAAGCATGCTCATAGTCACTGAGCAGCTCATTATTATGCGCGTAAGCCACAGTACCTAAAAATTCCATTCTCCAGCCATTCCCCTTCAGACAGCGATTCCCAAGTCACAAAAATGTACCAAAGGGCAATTCGGAGTGGCTACCCTGGCTTCCCTCTTTGGCATCAGCATTCTCTTCAGGATTCTCACACACATTAGGCATGCTCATGAACATTTGCTGAATCCACAGTAGCTGAAGAGTATATTGCCAAGGCGGCTGCTGCACAGGGTGGCTGCTGGGTCTGAATTTGCCCGAGCCTCAAAATCAGGATCTACATTCTGCTAAGCATGCTCATAGTCATTGAGCAGCTCATTAATATGTGCGGAAGCCCCAGTACCTAAAAAGTCCATTCCCCAGCCATTCCCCAGCAGACAGCGATTCCCAGTGGCTAAAAATAGAGCAATGGGCAATTTGGAGGAACTAGCCAGACTGTCCCTCTTTGGCATCAGCATTCTCTTCAGGATTCTCACACACATTAGGCATGCTCATGAACATTTGCTGAATCCACAGTAGCTGAAGAGTCTATTGCCAAGGCTCCAGCCGGCGGATGATGCAGCCGGTGGCTCCTGGGTCTACATTTGCCCGAGCCTCAAAATCAGGATCTACATTCTGCTAAGCATGCTCATAGTCAGTGAACGGCTCATTAATATGGGCGGAAGCCACGGTACCTAAAAAGTCCATTCCCCAGCCATTCCCCAGCAGCCAGCGATTCCCAGGGTCTAAAAATGGACCAATGCGCAATTTGGAGCGGTAGCCAGGCTGTCCCTCTTTGGCATCAGCATTCTCTTCAGGATTCTCACACACATTAGGCATGCTCATGAACATTTGCTGAATCCACATTAGCTGAAGAGTCTATTCCCAAGGCTGCTGCAGACGGTGGCTGCTGCGGCTGGCGGCTCCAGGGTCTACATTTCCCCGAGCCTCATGTTCAGGATCCACATTCTACTAAGCATGCTCATAGTCACTGAGCAGCTCATTAATATGCGCGGAAGCCCCAGTACCTAAAAAGTCCATTCCCCAGGCATTCCCCTGCAGCCTTCGATTCCCAGCGTCTAAAAATGGACCAATGGGCAATTTGGAGGGGTAGCCAGTCTGTCCCTCTTTCGCATCAGCATTTATTCAGTATTCTCACACACATTAGGCATGCTCATGAACTTTTGCTGAATCCACAGTAGCTGAAGGGTCTATTGGCAAGGCTGCAGCCGACGGCTGGCGAGCCTCAATATCAGGATGTACATTCTGCTTAGCATGCTCATAGTCACTGAGCAGCTCATTAATATGCACGGAAGCCCCAGTACCTAAAAAGTCCATTCCCCAGCAGCCTGCGATTCCCAGGGGTAAAAATGGACCAATGGGTGATTTGCAGATGCTTGCAACGCTGTCCGTCTATGGCGTCAGCGTTGTCTTCAGGATTCTCACACACATTACGCATACTCATGAACATTTGCTGAATCCACAGTAGCTAAAGAGTCTATTACCAAGGTGGCTGCTTCACCCGGCGGATGCTGGGTCTACATTTGCCTGAGCGTCAAATTCAGGATCTACGTTCTACTGAGCATGCTCACAGTCACTGAGCAGCTCATTAATATACGCAGAAGCCACTGTATCTAAAATGTCCATTCCCCAGCCTTTCCCCAGCAGCCAGCGATTCCAAGGTGTTTAAAAAGGACCAGTGGGCAATTTGGAGGAGCGAGCCAGGCTGTCCCTCTTAGGCATCAGCATTCTTTTCAGGGTTCTCACACACATTAGGCATGCTCATGAACGTTTGCTGAATCCACAGTAGCTGATGAGTCTATTGCCAAGGCTGCGGATGGCGGCTGTTGTGGCCGGCGGCTGCAGGGTCTACATTTGCCCGAGCCTCAAAATCAGGATCTGCATTCTACTGAGCATGCTCACAGTCACTGAGCAGCTCATTAATATGTGCGGAAGCCACAGTACCTAGAAAGCCCATTCCCCAGCCATTCCCCAGCAGCCAGCGATTCAAAGGGGCTAAAAATGGACCAATGGGCAATTTGGAGGGGCTAGCCAGGCTCTCCCTCTTTGGCATCAGCATGCTCTTCAGGGTTCTCACACACATTAGGCAGTCTTATTAACATTTGTTGAATCCACAGTAGCTGAAGAGTCTATTGCCAAGTCTCCAGCCGGCGGCTGATGCAGCCGGCAGCTCCAGGATCTACATTTGCCTGGACCTCAAATTCAGGATCTACGTTCTACTGAGCATGCTCACAGTCACTGAGCAGCTCATTAATGTGCGCAGAAGCCACTGTACCTAAAATGTCCATTCCCCAGCAGCCTGCGATTCTCAGGGGTAAAAATGGACCAATGCGTGATTCGCAGGGGCTAGCAAGGCTGTCCTTCTTTGGCATCAGCATTGTCTTCAGGATTCTCACACACATTAGGCATGCTCATGAACATTTGCTGAATCCACAGTAGCTGAAGAGTATATTGCCAAGGCGGCTGCTGCACCGGGTGGCTGCTGGGTCTGAATTTGCCCCAGCCTCAAAATCAGGATCTACATTCTCCTAAGCATGCTCCTTGTCACTGAGCAGCTCATTAATAGGCGAGGAAGGCACTGTAACTAAAAAGTCCATTCCCCAGCCATTCCGCAGCAGCCAGTGATTCCCAGTGGCTAAAAATAGAACAATGGGCAATTTGGAGGGACTAGCCAGAGTGTCCCTCTTTGGCATCAGCATTCTCTTCAGGACCCTAACACACATTAGGCATGCTCATGAACATTTGCTGAATCCACAGTAGCTGAAGAGTCTATTGCCAATGCGGCTGCTTCAGCCGGCGGCTGCTGCAGAGGGCTGCAGCTGGGTCTACATTTGCCCGAGCCTCAAAATCAGGATCTACATTCTACTAAGCATGCTCATAGTCACTGAGCAGCTCATTAATATGCGCGGAACCCACAGTACCTAAAAATCCCTTCCCCAGCCATTCCCCAGCATCCAGCGATTCCCAGGGCCTAAAAATGGACCAAAGGGAAATTCGGAGTGGCTACCCTTGCTGTCCCTCTTTGGCATCAGCATTCTCTTCAGGATTCTCACACACATTAGGCATGCTCATGAACATTTGCTGAATCCACAGTAGCTGAAGAGTGTATTGCCAAGGCGGCTGCTGCAGCCGGCAGCTGCTGCAGCGGGTGGCTGCTGGGTCTGAATTTCCCTGAGCCTCAAAATCAGGATCTACATTCTCCTAAGCATACTCATTGTCACTGAGCAGCTCATTAATAGGCGAGGAAGGCACTGTACCTAAAAAGTTCATTCCCCAGCCATTCCCAGTCAGCCTTCGATTCCCAGGGTCTAAAAATGGACCAATGCGCAATTTGGAGCGGTAGCCAGGCTGTCCCTCTTTGACATCAGCATTCTCTTCAGGATTCTCACACACATTAGGCATACTCATGAACATTTGCTGAATCCACAGTAGCTAAAGAGTCTATTGCCAAGGTGGCTGCTTCACCCGGCGGATGCTGGGTCTACATTTGCCCGAGCCTCAAATTCAGGATCTACGTTCTACTGAGCATGCTCACAGTCACTGAGGAGCTCATTAATATACGAAGAAGCCACTGTATCTAAAATGTCCATTCCCCAGCCTTTCCCCAGCAGCCAGCGATTCCAAGGTGCTTAAAAAGGACCAGTGGGCAATTTGGAGGAGCGAGCCAGGCTGTCCCTCTTTGGCATCAGCATTCTTTTCAGGGTTCTCACACACATTAGGCATGCTCATGAACGTTTGCTGAATCCACAGTAGCTGAAGAGTCTATTGCCAAGGCTGCTGCAGACGGTGGCTGCTGCGGCTGGCGTCTCCGGGGTCTACATTTGCCCGAGCCTCATGTTCAGGATCAACATTCTACTAAGCATGCTCATAGTCACTGAGCAGCTCATTATTATGCTCGTAAGCCACAGTACCTAAAAATTCCATTCTCCAGCCATTCCCCTTCAGACAGCGATTCCAAGGGGCTAAAAATAGACCAAGGGGCAATTTGGAGGGGCTAGCCAGGCTCTCCCTCTTTGGCATAAGCATTCTCTTCAGGATTCTTACACAATTTAGGCATGCTCATTAACATTTGCTGAATCCACAGTACCTGAAGAGTCTATTGCCAAGGCTGCTGCAGACGGTGGCTGTTGTGGCCGGTGGCTGCAGTGTCTATATTTGCCCGAGCCTCAAAATCAGGATCTGCATTCTACTGAGCATGCTCACAGTCACTGAGCAGCTCATTAATAGGCGCGGAAGCCACAGTACCTAAAAAGTCCATTCCCCAGCCATTCCCCAGCAGCCAGCGATTCCCAGGGTCTAAAAATGGACCAATGGGCAATTTGGATTGGCTAGCCAGGCTGTCCCTCTTTGGCATCAGCATTCTCTTCAGGATTCTCACACACATTAGGCATGCTCATGAACATTTGCTGAATCCACAGTAGCTGAAGAGTATATTGCCAAGGCGGCTGCTTCAGCCACGGGCTAATGGAGCCGGTGGCTGCTGCAGGGTCTACATTTGCCCGAGCCTCAATATCAGGCTCTACATTCTACTGAGGATGCTCACAGTCACTGAGCAGCTCATTGATATGCAAGGAAGCCAGAGTATCTAAAAAGTCCATTCCCCAGCTATTCCCCAGCAGCCAGCAATTCCCAGGTTCTAAAAATGGACCAATGGGCAATTTGGATTGGCTAGCCAGGCTGTCCCTCTTTGGCATCAGCATTCTCTTCAGAATTCTCACACACATTAGGCATGCTCATGAACATCTGCTGAATCCACAGTAGCTGAAGAGTCTATTGCCAAGGCCTTTGCTGCAGCCGGCGGCTGGTGCAAACGGCGGATGTGGGGTCTACATTTGCCCGAGCCTCAAAATCACGATCTACATTCTGCTAAGCATGCTCATTGTCACTGAGCAGCTCATTAATAGGCGAGGAAGGCACTGTACCTAAAAAGTCCATTCCCCAGCCATTCCCATGCAGCCTTCGATTCCCAGGGTCTAAAAATGGACCAATGCACAATATGGAGCGGTAGCCAGGCTGTCCCTCTTTGGCATCAGCATTCTCTTCAGGATTCTCATACACATTAGGCATGCTCATGAACATTTGCTGTATCCACAGTAGCTGAAGGGTCTATTGCCAAGGCTGCAGATCAGGGCTGCTGCAGCCGACGGCTGCCCGAGTCTCAAAATCAGGATCTACATTCTACTGAGCATCCTCACAGTGTCTGAGGAGCTCATTAATATGCACGGAAGCCACAGTACCTAAAAAGTCCATTCCCCAGCCATTCCCCAGCAGCCAGCGATTCTCAGGGAATAAAAATGGACAAATGGGCAATGTGGAGGGGCTAGCCAGGCTGTTCCTCTTTGGCATCAGCATTCTCTTCAGGATTTTCACACACATTAGGCATGCTCATGAACATTTGCTGAATCCACAGTAGCTGAAGAGTCTATTGCCAATGCCGCTGCTTCAGACGGCGGCTGCTGCAGAGGGCTGCTTCTGGGTCTTCATTTGCCCGAGCCTCAAAATCAGGATCTACATTCTACTAAGCATGCTCATAGTCACTGAGCAGCTCATTAATATGCACGGAACCCACAGTACCTAAAAAGTCCAGTCCCCAGCTTTTCCCCAGCAGCCAGCGATACCCAGGGGCTGAAAATGGACCAATGTGCAATTTGGCTTGGCTAGCCAGGCTGTCCCTCTTTGGCCTCAGCGTTCTCTTCAGGATTCTCACACACCTTAGGCATGCTCATGAATATTTGGTGAATCCACAGTAGCTGAATAGTCTATTGCCAAGGCGGCTGCTTCAGCCACGGGCTAATGCAGCTGGTGGCTGCTGCAGGGTCTACATTTGGCCGAGCCTCAAGATCAGGCTCTACATTCTACTGAGGATGCTCACAGTCACTGAGCAGCTCATTGATATTCAAGGAAGCCAGAGTATCTAAAAAGTCCATTCCCCAGCCATTCCCCAGCAGCCAGCGATATCCAGGGCCTGAAAATGGAGCAAAGGGCAATTCGTAGTAGGTACCCGGGCTGTCCCTCTTTGGCATCAGCATTCTCTTCAGGAATCTCACAAACATTAGGCATGCTCATGAACATTTGCTGAATCCACAGTAGCTGAAGAGTATATTTCCAAGGCGGCTGCTGCAGCCGGCGGCTGCTGCGGCGGGTGGCTGCTGTGTCTGAATTTCACCGAGCCTCAAAATCAGGATCTACATTCTGCTAAGCATGCTCATAGTCACTGAGCAGCTCATTCATATGCGCGGAAGCCCCAGTACCTAAAAAGGCCTTTCTCCAGCTATTCCCCAGCAGCCTTCGATTCCCAGGGTAAAAATGGACCAATGGGTGATTTGGAAATACTAGCCAGGCTGTCCCTCTATGGCGTCAGCATTGTCTTCAGGATTCACACACACATTAGGCATGCTCATGAACATTTGCTGAAGCCACAGAAGCTGAAGAGTCTATAGCCAAGGCAGCTGCTGCACCCGGCGGCTGCTGGGTCTACATTTGCCCAA
>VOCT01107559.1:0-11935 GCA_007922175.1 Pelusios castaneus | reverse complement strand
ATTCTCTTCAGGATTCTCACACACATTAGGCATGCTCATGAACATTTCCTGAATTCACAGTAGCTGTTGAGTCTATTGCCAAGGCTCCAGCCGGCTAATGATAAAGCAGGTGGTTCCTGGGTCTACTTTTGCCCGAGCCTCAAAATCAGGATCTACATTCTGCTAAGCATGCTCATAGTCACTGAGCAGCTCATTAATATGGGCGGAAGCCACTGTACCTAAAAAGTCCATTGCCCAGCCATTCCCCAGCAGCCAGCGATTCCCAGTGGTTGAAAATGGACCAATGTGTAATTTGGCTTGGCTAGCCAGGCTGTCCCTCTTTGGCCTCAGCGTTCTCTTCAGGATTCTCACACACATTAGGCATGCTCATGAATATTTGGTGAATCCACAGTAGCTGAATAGTCTATTGCCAAGGCAGCTGCTTCAGCCACGGGCTAATGCAGCTGGTGGCTACTGCAGGGTCTACATTTTCCCGAGCCTCAAAATCAGGCTCTACATTCTACTGAGGATGCTCACAGTCACTGAGCAGCTCATTGATATGCAAGGAAGCCAGACTATCTAAAAAGTCCATTCCCCAGCCATTCCCCAGCAGCCAGCGATACCCAGGGCCTAAAAATGGACCAAGGGCAATTCGGAGTGGCTACCCTGGCTGTCCCTCTTTGGCATCAGGATTCTCTTCAGGATTCTCACACACATTCGGCATGCTCATGAACATTTGCTGAATCCACAGTAGCTGAAGAGTATATTGCCAAGATGGCTGCTGCAGCTGGCGGCTGCTGCAGCGGGTGGCTGCTGGGTCTGAATTTGCGCGAGCCTCAAAATCAGGATCTACATTCTGCTAAGCATGCTCATAGTCACTGAGCAGCTCATTAATATGTGCGGAAGCCCCAGTACCTAAAAAGTCCATTCTCCAGCTATTCCCCAGCAGCCTTCGATTCCCAGGGTAAAAATGGACCAATGGGTGATTTGGAGGGACTAGAAAGGCTGTCCCTCTATGGCGTCAGCATTGTCTTCAGGATTCACACACACATTAGGCATGCTCATGAACATTTGCTGAATCCACAGTAGCTGTAAAGTCTATTGCCAATGCGGCTGCTTCAGCCGGCGCCTGCTGCAGAGGGCTGCTGCTGGGTCTACATTTGCCCGAGCCTCAAAATCAGGATCTACATTCTACTAAGCATGCTCATAGTCACTGAGCAGCTCATTAATATGCACGGAAGTCCCAGTACCTAAAATGTCCATTCCCCAGCCATTCCCCAGCAGCCTGCGATTCCCAGGGGTAAAAATGGACCAATGGGTGATTTGCAGAGACTTGCAAGGCTGTCCCTCTATGGCGTCAGCATTGTCTTCAGGATTCTCACACACATTAGGCATACTCATGAACATTTGCTGAATCCACAGTCGCTAAAGAGTCTATTGCCAAGGTGGCTGATGTACCCAGTGGATGCTGGGTCTACATTTGCCCGAGCCTCAAATTCAAGATCTACGTTCTACTGAGCATCCTCACAGTCACTGAGCAGCTCATTAATATGCACAGAAGCCACTGTACCTAAAATGTCTATTTCCCAGCTTTTCCCCAGCAACCAGCGATTCCAAGGGGCTTAAAAAGGACCAGTGGGCAATTTGGAGGGGTGAGCCAGGCTGTTCCTCTTTGGCATCAGCATTCTTTTCAGGGTTCTCACACACATTAGGCATGCTCATGAACGTTTGCTGAATCCACAGTAGCTGATGAGTCTATTGCCAAGGCTGCGGATGACGGCTGTTGCAGCCGGCGGCTGCAGGGTCTACATTTGCCCGAGCCTCAAAATCAGGATCTGCATTCTACTGAGCATGCTCACAGTCACTGAGCAGCTCATTAATATGCGCGGAAGCCACAGTACCTAAAAAGTCCATTCCCCAGCCATTCCCCAGCAGCCAGCGATTCAAAGGGGCTAAAAATGGACCAATGGGCAATTTGGAGGGGCTAGCCAGGCTCTCCCTCTTTGGCATAAGCATTCTCTTCAGGATTCTTACACATATTAGGCATGCTCATTAACATTTGCTGAATCCCCAGTAGCTTTAGAGTCTATTGCCAAGGCTGCTGCAGACGGTGGCTGCTGCGGCTGGCGGCTCCAGGGTCTCCATTTGCCCGAGCCTCATGTTCAGGATCAACATTCTACTAAGCATGCTCATAGTCACTGAGCAGCTCATTATTAGGCGCGTAAGCCACAGTACCTAAAAATTCCCTTCTCCAGCCATTCTCCTTCAGACAGCGATTCCAAGGGTCTAAAAATAGACCAAGGGGCAATTTGGAGGGGCTAGCCAGGGTGTACCTCTTTGGCATCAGCATTCTCTTCAGGGTTCTCACACACAATAGGAATGCTCATTAACATTTGCTGAATCCTCAGTAGCTGATCAGTCTATTTCCAAGGCTGTGGACGGCGGCTGGTGCGGAGGGCGGCTGCAGGGTCTACATTTGCCCGAGCCTCGAAATCAGGATCTACATTCTACTGAGCATGCTCACAGTCACTGAGTAGCTCATTAATATGTGCGGAAGCCCCAGTACCTAAAAAGTCCATTCCTCAGCCATTCCCCAGCAGCCTGCGATTCCCAGGGGTAAAAATGGACCATTGGGTGATTTGCAGAGGCTTGCAAGGCTGTCCCTCTATGGTGTCAGCATTGTCTTCAGGATTCTCACACACATTAGGCATACTCATGAACATTTGCTGAATCCACAGTAGCTAAAGAGTCTATTGCCAAGGTGGCTGCTGCACCCGGCGTATGCTGGGTCTACATTTGCCCGAGTCTCAAAATCAGGATTTCCATTCTCCTGAGCATGTTCACAGTCACTGAGTAGATCACTAATATGCGCGGAAGCCACTGTATCTAAAATATCCATTCCCCAGCCATTCCCCAGCAGCCTGCGATTCCCAGTGGTAAAAATGGACTAATGGGTGATTTGCAGAGGTTTGCTAGGCTGTCCCTCTTTGGCGTCAGCATTGTCTTCAGGATTCTCACACACATTAGGCATACTCATGAACATTTTCTGAATCCACAGTAGCTGAAGAGTCTATTGCCAAGGTGGCTGCTGCACCCGGCGGCTGCTGAGTCTACATTTGCCCGAGTCTCAAGATCAGGCTCTACATTCTACTGAGGATGCTCACAGTCACTGAGCAGCTCATTGATATGCAAGGAAGCCACAATATCTAAAAAGTCCATTCCCCAACCATTCCCCAGCAGCCAGCGATTCCCAGGGGCTAAAAATGGGCCAATGAGCAATTTGGATTGGCTAGCCAGGCTGTCCCTCTTTGACATCAGCATTCTCTTCAGGATTCTCACACACATTAGGCATGCTCATGAATATTTGGTGAATCCACAGTAGCTGTATAGTCTATTGCCAAGGCGGTTGCTTCCGCCACGGGCTAATGCAGCCGGTAGCAGCTGCATGGTCTATTTTTGCCCGAGCCTCAAGATCACGATCTACATTCTACTGAGCATGCTCACAGTCACTGAGCAGCTCATTCATAGGCACAGAAGCCACTGTACCTTAAAAGTCCATTCTCCAGCCATTCCCGAACAGCCAGGGATTCCCAGGGGCTAAAAATGGACCAATGGACTATTTGGAGGGGCAAGCCAGGCTGTCCCTCTTTGGCATCAGCATTCTCTTCATGATTCTCACACACATTAGGCATGCTCATGGAGATTTGCTGAATCCACAGTATCTCAAAAGTCTATTGCCAAGGCGGCTGCTGCAGCGGGCGGCTGCTGGGTCTGAATTTGCTTGAGCCTCAATATCAGGATCTACATTCTGCTTAGCATGCTCATAATCACTGAGCAGCTCATTATTATGCGTAGAAGCCCCAGTACCTAAAAAGTCCGTTGCCCAGCCATTCCCCAGCAGCCAGTGATTCCCAGGGGTAAAAATGGACCAATGGGTGATTTCCAGAGACTAGCAAGGCTGTTCCTCTATGGCGTCAGCATTGTCTTCAGGATTCTCACACACATTAGGCATGCTCATGAACATTTGCTGAATCCACAGTAGCTGAAGAGTCTATTGCCAAGGCAGCTAATGCAGCCGGTGGCTGCTGCATGGTCTACATTTGCCCGAGCCTCAAGATTAGGATCTACATTCTGCTGAGCATACTCACAGTCACTGAGCAGCTCATTAATATGCACGGAAGCCACTGTACCTTAAAAGTCCATTCCCCAGCCATTCTCGAGCAGCCAGAAATTCCCAGGGGCTAAAAATAGACCAATGGGCAATTTGGAGTGGCTAGCCAGGCTGTCCCTCTTTGGCATCAGCATTCTCTTCAGGATTCTCACACATATTATGCATGCTCATGAACATTTGCTGAATCCACAGTAGTTGAAGAGTATATTGCCAAGGCTGCTGCTGCAGCCGGGGCCTGCTGCAGCGGGTGGCTGCTGGGTCTGAATTTGCCTGAGCCTCAAAATCAGGATCTACATTCTGCTAAGCATGCTCATAGTCACTGAGCAACTCATTAATATGCGCGGAAGCACCAGTACCTAAAAAGTCCATTCCCCAGCCATTCCCCTGCAGCCTTCGATTCCCAGTGTCTGAAAATGGACCAATGGGCAATTTGGAGGGGTAGCCAGGCTGTCCCTCTTTCGCATCAGCATTTTCTTCAGGATTCTCACACACATTAGGCATACTCATGAACATTTGCTGAATCCACAGTAGCTAAAGAGTCTATTGCCAAGGTGGCTGCTGCACCCGGCGTATGCTGGGTCTACATTTGCCCGAGCCTCAAAATCAGGATCTCCATTCTTCTGAGCATGCTCACAGCCACTGAGCAGCTCATTGATATGCAAGGAAGCCAGAGTATCTAAAAGTCCATTCCCCAGCAGCCAGCGATTCCCAGGGCCTAAAAATGGACCAAAGGGCAATTCGGAGTGACTACCCTGGCTGTTCCTCTTTGGCATCAGCATTCTCTTCAGGATTCTCACACACATTAGGCATGCTCATGAACATTTGCTGAATCCACAGTAGCTGAAGAGTATATTGCCAAGGCGGCTGCTGCAGCGGGTGGCTGCTGGGTCTGAATTTGCCCGAGTCTCAAAATCAGGATCTACATTCTGCTAAGCATGCTCATAGTCAGTGAACAGCTCATTAATATGGGCGGAAGCCACGGTACCTAAAAAGTCCATTCCCCAGCCATTTCCCAGCATCCAGCGGTTCCCAGGGCCTAAAAATGGACCAAAGGGCAATTCGGAGTGGCTACTCTTGCTGTCCCTCTTTGGCATCAGCATTCTCTTCAGGATTCTCACACACATTAGGCATGCTCATTAACATTTGCTGAATCCACAGTAGCTGAAGAGTCTATTGCCAAGGCTGCTGCAGACTGTGGCTGCTGCGGCTGGCGGCTCCAGGGTCTACATTTGCCCGAGCCTCATGTTCAGGATCAACATTCTACTAAGCATGTTCATAGTCACTGAGCAGCTCATTATTATGCGCGTAAGCCACAGTACCTAAAAATTCCATTCTCCAGCCATTCCCCTTCAGACAGCGATTCCCAAGTCACAAAAATGTACCAAAGGGCAATTCGGAGTGGCTACCCTGGCTTCCCTCTTTGGCATCAGCATTCTCTTCAGGATTCTCACACACATTAGGCATGCTCATGAACATTTGCTGAATCCACAGTAGCTGAAGAGTATATTGCCAAGGCGGCTGCTGCACAGGGTGGCTGCTGGGTCTGAATTTGCCCGAGCCTCAAAATCAGGATCTACATTCTGCTAAGCATGCTCATAGTCATTGAGCAGCTCATTAATATGTGCGGAAGCCCCAGTACCTAAAAAGTCCATTCCCCAGCCATTCCCCAGCAGACAGCGATTCCCAGTGGCTAAAAATAGAGCAATGGGCAATTTGGAGGAACTAGCCAGACTGTCCCTCTTTGGCATCAGCATTCTCTTCAGGATTCTCACACACATTAGGCATGCTCATGAACATTTGCTGAATCCACAGTAGCTGAAGAGTCTATTGCCAAGGCTCCAGCCGGCGGATGATGCAGCCGGTGGCTCCTGGGTCTACATTTGCCCGAGCCTCAAAATCAGGATCTACATTCTGCTAAGCATGCTCATAGTCAGTGAACGGCTCATTAATATGGGCGGAAGCCACGGTACCTAAAAAGTCCATTCCCCAGCCATTCCCCAGCAGCCAGCGATTCCCAGGGTCTAAAAATGGACCAATGCGCAATTTGGAGCGGTAGCCAGGCTGTCCCTCTTTGGCATCAGCATTCTCTTCAGGATTCTCACACACATTAGGCATGCTCATGAACATTTGCTGAATCCACATTAGCTGAAGAGTCTATTCCCAAGGCTGCTGCAGACGGTGGCTGCTGCGGCTGGCGGCTCCAGGGTCTACATTTCCCCGAGCCTCATGTTCAGGATCCACATTCTACTAAGCATGCTCATAGTCACTGAGCAGCTCATTAATATGCGCGGAAGCCCCAGTACCTAAAAAGTCCATTCCCCAGGCATTCCCCTGCAGCCTTCGATTCCCAGCGTCTAAAAATGGACCAATGGGCAATTTGGAGGGGTAGCCAGTCTGTCCCTCTTTCGCATCAGCATTTATTCAGTATTCTCACACACATTAGGCATGCTCATGAACTTTTGCTGAATCCACAGTAGCTGAAGGGTCTATTGGCAAGGCTGCAGCCGACGGCTGGCGAGCCTCAATATCAGGATGTACATTCTGCTTAGCATGCTCATAGTCACTGAGCAGCTCATTAATATGCACGGAAGCCCCAGTACCTAAAAAGTCCATTCCCCAGCAGCCTGCGATTCCCAGGGGTAAAAATGGACCAATGGGTGATTTGCAGATGCTTGCAACGCTGTCCGTCTATGGCGTCAGCGTTGTCTTCAGGATTCTCACACACATTACGCATACTCATGAACATTTGCTGAATCCACAGTAGCTAAAGAGTCTATTACCAAGGTGGCTGCTTCACCCGGCGGATGCTGGGTCTACATTTGCCTGAGCGTCAAATTCAGGATCTACGTTCTACTGAGCATGCTCACAGTCACTGAGCAGCTCATTAATATACGCAGAAGCCACTGTATCTAAAATGTCCATTCCCCAGCCTTTCCCCAGCAGCCAGCGATTCCAAGGTGTTTAAAAAGGACCAGTGGGCAATTTGGAGGAGCGAGCCAGGCTGTCCCTCTTAGGCATCAGCATTCTTTTCAGGGTTCTCACACACATTAGGCATGCTCATGAACGTTTGCTGAATCCACAGTAGCTGATGAGTCTATTGCCAAGGCTGCGGATGGCGGCTGTTGTGGCCGGCGGCTGCAGGGTCTACATTTGCCCGAGCCTCAAAATCAGGATCTGCATTCTACTGAGCATGCTCACAGTCACTGAGCAGCTCATTAATATGTGCGGAAGCCACAGTACCTAGAAAGCCCATTCCCCAGCCATTCCCCAGCAGCCAGCGATTCAAAGGGGCTAAAAATGGACCAATGGGCAATTTGGAGGGGCTAGCCAGGCTCTCCCTCTTTGGCATCAGCATGCTCTTCAGGGTTCTCACACACATTAGGCAGTCTTATTAACATTTGTTGAATCCACAGTAGCTGAAGAGTCTATTGCCAAGTCTCCAGCCGGCGGCTGATGCAGCCGGCAGCTCCAGGATCTACATTTGCCTGGACCTCAAATTCAGGATCTACGTTCTACTGAGCATGCTCACAGTCACTGAGCAGCTCATTAATGTGCGCAGAAGCCACTGTACCTAAAATGTCCATTCCCCAGCAGCCTGCGATTCTCAGGGGTAAAAATGGACCAATGCGTGATTCGCAGGGGCTAGCAAGGCTGTCCTTCTTTGGCATCAGCATTGTCTTCAGGATTCTCACACACATTAGGCATGCTCATGAACATTTGCTGAATCCACAGTAGCTGAAGAGTATATTGCCAAGGCGGCTGCTGCACCGGGTGGCTGCTGGGTCTGAATTTGCCCCAGCCTCAAAATCAGGATCTACATTCTCCTAAGCATGCTCCTTGTCACTGAGCAGCTCATTAATAGGCGAGGAAGGCACTGTAACTAAAAAGTCCATTCCCCAGCCATTCCGCAGCAGCCAGTGATTCCCAGTGGCTAAAAATAGAACAATGGGCAATTTGGAGGGACTAGCCAGAGTGTCCCTCTTTGGCATCAGCATTCTCTTCAGGACCCTAACACACATTAGGCATGCTCATGAACATTTGCTGAATCCACAGTAGCTGAAGAGTCTATTGCCAATGCGGCTGCTTCAGCCGGCGGCTGCTGCAGAGGGCTGCAGCTGGGTCTACATTTGCCCGAGCCTCAAAATCAGGATCTACATTCTACTAAGCATGCTCATAGTCACTGAGCAGCTCATTAATATGCGCGGAACCCACAGTACCTAAAAAGTCCATTCCCCAGCCATTCCCCAGCATCCAGCGATTCCCAGGGCCTAAAAATGGACCAAAGGGAAATTCGGAGTGGCTACCCTTGCTGTCCCTCTTTGGCATCAGCATTCTCTTCAGGATTCTCACACACATTAGGCATGCTCATGAACATTTGCTGAATCCACAGTAGCTGAAGAGTGTATTGCCAAGGCGGCTGCTGCAGCCGGCAGCTGCTGCAGCGGGTGGCTGCTGGGTCTGAATTTCCCTGAGCCTCAAAATCAGGATCTACATTCTCCTAAGCATACTCATTGTCACTGAGCAGCTCATTAATAGGCGAGGAAGGCACTGTACCTAAAAAGTTCATTCCCCAGCCATTCCCAGTCAGCCTTCGATTCCCAGGGTCTAAAAATGGACCAATGCGCAATTTGGAGCGGTAGCCAGGCTGTCCCTCTTTGACATCAGCATTCTCTTCAGGATTCTCACACACATTAGGCATACTCATGAACATTTGCTGAATCCACAGTAGCTAAAGAGTCTATTGCCAAGGTGGCTGCTTCACCCGGCGGATGCTGGGTCTACATTTGCCCGAGCCTCAAATTCAGGATCTACGTTCTACTGAGCATGCTCACAGTCACTGAGGAGCTCATTAATATACGAAGAAGCCACTGTATCTAAAATGTCCATTCCCCAGCCTTTCCCCAGCAGCCAGCGATTCCAAGGTGCTTAAAAAGGACCAGTGGGCAATTTGGAGGAGCGAGCCAGGCTGTCCCTCTTTGGCATCAGCATTCTTTTCAGGGTTCTCACACACATTAGGCATGCTCATGAACGTTTGCTGAATCCACAGTAGCTGAAGAGTCTATTGCCAAGGCTGCTGCAGACGGTGGCTGCTGCGGCTGGCGTCTCCGGGGTCTACATTTGCCCGAGCCTCATGTTCAGGATCAACATTCTACTAAGCATGCTCATAGTCACTGAGCAGCTCATTATTATGCTCGTAAGCCACAGTACCTAAAAATTCCATTCTCCAGCCATTCCCCTTCAGACAGCGATTCCAAGGGGCTAAAAATAGACCAAGGGGCAATTTGGAGGGGCTAGCCAGGCTCTCCCTCTTTGGCATAAGCATTCTCTTCAGGATTCTTACACAATTTAGGCATGCTCATTAACATTTGCTGAATCCACAGTACCTGAAGAGTCTATTGCCAAGGCTGCTGCAGACGGTGGCTGTTGTGGCCGGTGGCTGCAGTGTCTATATTTGCCCGAGCCTCAAAATCAGGATCTGCATTCTACTGAGCATGCTCACAGTCACTGAGCAGCTCATTAATAGGCGCGGAAGCCACAGTACCTAAAAAGTCCATTCCCCAGCCATTCCCCAGCAGCCAGCGATTCCCAGGGTCTAAAAATGGACCAATGGGCAATTTGGATTGGCTAGCCAGGCTGTCCCTCTTTGGCATCAGCATTCTCTTCAGGATTCTCACACACATTAGGCATGCTCATGAACATTTGCTGAATCCACAGTAGCTGAAGAGTATATTGCCAAGGCGGCTGCTTCAGCCACGGGCTAATGGAGCCGGTGGCTGCTGCAGGGTCTACATTTGCCCGAGCCTCAATATCAGGCTCTACATTCTACTGAGGATGCTCACAGTCACTGAGCAGCTCATTGATATGCAAGGAAGCCAGAGTATCTAAAAAGTCCATTCCCCAGCTATTCCCCAGCAGCCAGCAATTCCCAGGTTCTAAAAATGGACCAATGGGCAATTTGGATTGGCTAGCCAGGCTGTCCCTCTTTGGCATCAGCATTCTCTTCAGAATTCTCACACACATTAGGCATGCTCATGAACATCTGCTGAATCCACAGTAGCTGAAGAGTCTATTGCCAAGGCCTTTGCTGCAGCCGGCGGCTGGTGCAAACGGCGGATGTGGGGTCTACATTTGCCCGAGCCTCAAAATCACGATCTACATTCTGCTAAGCATGCTCATTGTCACTGAGCAGCTCATTAATAGGCGAGGAAGGCACTGTACCTAAAAAGTCCATTCCCCAGCCATTCCCATGCAGCCTTCGATTCCCAGGGTCTAAAAATGGACCAATGCACAATTTGGAGCGGTAGCCAGGCTGTCCCTCTTTGGCATCAGCATTCTCTTCAGGATTCTCATACACATTAGGCATGCTCATGAACATTTGCTGTATCCACAGTAGCTGAAGGGTCTATTGCCAAGGCTGCAGATCAGGGCTGCTGCAGCCGACGGCTGCCCGAGTCTCAAAATCAGGATCTACATTCTACTGAGCATCCTCACAGTGTCTGAGGAGCTCATTAATATGCACGGAAGCCACAGTACCTAAAAAGTCCATTCCCCAGCCATTCCCCAGCAGCCAGCGATTCTCAGGGAATAAAAATGGACAAATGGGCAATGTGGAGGGGCTAGCCAGGCTGTTCCTCTTTGGCATCAGCATTCTCTTCAGGATTTTCACACACATTAGGCATGCTCATGAACATTTGCTGAATCCACAGTAGCTGAAGAGTCTATTGCCAATGCCGCTGCTTCAGACGGCGGCTGCTGCAGAGGGCTGCTTCTGGGTCTTCATTTGCCCGAGCCTCAAAATCAGGATCTACATTCTACTAAGCATGCTCATAGTCACTGAGCAGCTCATTAATATGCACGGAACCCACAGTACCTAAAAAGTCCAGTCCCCAGCTTTTCCCCAGCAGCCAGCGATACCCAGGGGCTGAAAATGGACCAATGTGCAATTTGGCTTGGCTAGCCAGGCTGTCCCTCTTTGGCCTCAGCGTTCTCTTCAGGATTCTCACACACCTTAGGCATGCTCATGAATATTTGGTGAATCCACAGTAGCTGAATAGTCTATTGCCAAGGCGGCTGCTTCAGCCACGGGCTAATGCAGCTGGTGGCTGCTGCAGGGTCTACATTTGGCCGAGCCTCAAGATCAGGCTCTACATTCTACTGAGGATGCTCACAGTCACTGAGCAGCTCATTGATATTCAAGGAAGCCAGAGTATCTAAAAAGTCCATTCCCCAGCCATTCCCCAGCAGCCAGCGATATCCAGGGCCTGAAAATGGAGCAAAGGGCAATTCGTAGTAGGTACCCGGGCTGTCCCTCTTTGGCATCAGCATTCTCTTCAGGAATCTCACAAACATTAGGCATGCTCATGAACATTTGCTGAATCCACAGTAGCTGAAGAGTATATTTCCAAGGCGGCTGCTGCAGCCGGCGGCTGCTGCGGCGGGTGGCTGCTGTGTCTGAATTTCACCGAGCCTCAAAATCAGGATCTACATTCTGCTAAGCATGCTCATAGTCACTGAGCAGCTCATTCATATGCGCGGAAGCCCCAGTACCTAAAAAGTCCTTTCTCCAGCTATTCCCCAGCAGCCTTCGATTCCCAGGGTAAAAATGGACCAATGGGTGATTTGGAAATACTAGCCAGGCTGTCCCTCTATGGCGTCAGCATTGTCTTCAGGATTCACACACACATTAGGCATGCTCATGAACATTTGCTGAAGCCACAGAAGCTGAAGAGTCTATAGTCAAGGCAGCTGCTGCACCCGGCGGCTGCTGGGTCTACATTTGCCCAA
>VOCT01107540.1:0-11257 GCA_007922175.1 Pelusios castaneus | reverse complement strand
ATAACACAACCTTAAAAGCTTGTTTCTCACCCCCAAAAAAGGGGGGTGGAATCTTTTCACATACACAGCAAAAAAAAAAAAACTATATAAAAGTTACTGTAACTAAGTGGGGGTGCGCATAATTTGAAACGTGCCTGTCTCCGTGTGCCTGCTTAAGATCTCAAATAAATCTTAGTGTGCTTCTCCGCCCTGGTGTAATTATTGGTGCTGCGCACTCTGGGCAATGAACCCGCTGTTGCTGGCCCCTGCCTGCCTTCAGGCGTCCACCTGCAACAGTTTTTGGCGACTCTGGTGGGACTTTAGGGGCTTTAAACAGCCTTGCTCGCACCCCTCCGAGGGCCAGGGCAGCCACCACTTCGACGCCCACGTGCGCACTGGCATTTTGCCAGAGGGTCTCGTTGAGTAAAACTGTCCTGCCCGGAGGGCACTCCGGTGCAAAGTACCTTTGGTAAGCAAAGAATCACAGGCACAAGGTCGGGCGATGGTGTGGGACCGGTCCGGTCTACAGGTGGAACCGGTCTATTTGGTGGTAAGTCCGTTTCCCTGGAAACGCCCAGGGGTAGTCTCTGGTATGGGGCAAGAACAAGGGAAGGGCCCGGGGTATTGTACCCCCTTAAAATGTATTCTGTTAAATTAAAAAAAGTTGGGGTCAGACCCATAACTAAGGTACAATTAAAAAGGTTTTGTTCTGTTAATTGGCCACAGTATCAGCTGGGGAATCAAAAGCAGTGGCCTCAAGGGGGATCCCTTAATTATAACACCATTCTCCAGCTTCTTTTGTTTTGTCAGCAAACCGGAAAGTGAAACAAGCACATGTATGCCCAGCTGTTTATGGCTCTACAAAACCAAACAGAGCTGTTGCAAAAATGTGGTCTGGTCGCAACCGGGTCGGAGACGTTTTCACATCTGCCACCCCCTCCCCCGGTTGTAATGGCGGAACCGGAGCCCCCTTCGGCCCCAATACCTTCCCCAGCTAGGGATGAGGACCCCAAAGTTCAGGGAGCGGGTGGGGCCCTGGGCATGTACCCTGTTATAACTAAGACTGCTATCTCTCGTCAAGGGGGTAATAATCAACCGGCTACAACCATGCAGGTCTACACCCATGTCCCCTTTAACCCGGTGGACTTGGCTGCCTTCAAGGCACAAGCTGGGAAATTCTCAACCAACCCCAGCCGCTTTATGTCTGTGTTTAAAGGGTGTCTGGCAAGTCACAAGCCGGACTGGGACGACTGTAACATCCTTTTAAAAACTTTACTGTCTAAGGTCAAAAGGCAACAGGTAATTGCTAAGGCCAGGAAAGTGGCGGCGCAAAGACATAAAAAAGTCCAAATATTGTCCCGACAGCTGCAAATCAAGTCCCCTTTGTAAATCCAGGGTGGAACCCTAACAACCCTGTCTCTTATACACGCCTTGCAATATATAGGGAGCTGCTCCTTCAAGGCCTCCGCCTATCTGCAGTTCGTCATAATAATTGGGCCAAACCGTATGCAGTAACTCAGGAGCCCAAGGAAAGCCCTTCAGGGACACTGTAGAATTGTCCCACCTCCGCTCAGACAGCCTCTGTGCTGTTGAGGAGGAAGAATGCCCAAGGGAAGCAGAGCAGTCAGCGGGAGCAGAGGGGAACCTTCCCATAGTTGGGACCCTCCTTCCAGATGATGCTGAGGCTGCCTCTCGCACGGAGGTTGCCTCTCCGGGGGAGGGAACTCCAGTTGCTAGGAAAAGGCAGGTGTTAGTAATGGGAGATTCGATCATTAGAAACATAGATAGCTGGGTTTGTGATGACCGGGAGAACCGTATGGTGACTTGCCTGCCTGGTGCGAAGGTTGCGGACCTCTCGAGGCATCTAGACAGACTTATGTGTAGTGCTGGGGAGGAGCCGGTGGTCGTGGTACATGTAGGTACCAATGACTTAGGGAAGGGTAGGAGAGATGTCCTGGAAGCAAAATTTAGGCTACTAGGAAAGAGATTGAGATCCAGGACCTCTATGGTGGCATTCTCAGAAATGCTCCCAGTTCCACGCGCAGGGCCAGGTAGGCAGGCAGAGATTCAGAGTCTCAATGCGTGGATGAGACGATGGTGTAGAGAGGAGGGGTTTACGTTCATTAGGAACTGGGGAAACTTTTGGGATGGGGGGAGCCTATACAGGAGGGATGGGCTCCACCTAAACCAAAAGGGAACCAGACTGCTGGCGCTAAACATTAAAAAGGTTGTAGAGCAGTTTTTAAACTAGAGGATGGGGGAAAGCCGACTGCTGCAGAGGAGCAGGTGGATCGGACACAGACTTCTCTTAAGGGAGAGTCTGATGAGAGGGAATCTCCAGGTTATAGTTATAGTTATAGTCAGGAACAGAGGACAGAAAAGGATGGTGAGGGGGCCGGATCCGATGATAAACAGCCACATGACAAAGAATCTGGCACATTAAAAAAGGGCAGACAAATAAACAGGGACAAGTTTTTAAAGTGCTTATACACAAATGCTAGAAGTCTACATAATAAAATGGGTGAACTAGAGTGCCTAGTGGTAAAGGAGAATATTGATATAATAGGCATCACAGAAACCTGGTGGACAGAGAGCAATCAGTGGGACACAATCATTCCGGGGTACAAAATATATCGGAAGGACAGAACAGGTCGTACGGGAGGAGGAGTGGCACTATACGTGAAAGAAAATGTAGATTCAAATGAAGTAAAAATCATAAGCGAATCCACTTGTTCCATAGAATCGCTATGGATAGAAATCTCATGCTTCCATGACAATATAACATTAGGGATCTACTATCGGCCACCTGACCAGGATAGTAAGAGCGATGATGAAATGCTAAGGGAAATTAGGGAGGTTATCAAATTTAAAAACCCAATAATAGTGGGGGATTTCAACTATCCCCATATTGACTGGGAACATTTCACTTCAGGACATATTGCAGAGATAAAATTTCTCGATACTTTGAATGACTGCTTCATGGAGCAGCTGGTATGGGAACCCACAAGGGGAGAGGCAACTCTAGATTTAATCCTGAGTGGAGCGCAGGAGCTGGTCCGAGAGGTAACTGTAGCAGGACCGCTTGGAACTAGTGACCATAATACAATAGCATTCACCATCCCTGTGGGGGGAAGAACACCTCAACAGCCCAACACTGTGGCATTTAATTTCAAAAGGGGGAACTATACAAAAATGAGGGGGATAGTTAAACAAAAGCTAAAAGGTAGAGTGACTAAAGTGAAATCTCTGAAAACTGCATGGGCGCTTTTTAAAGACACCATAATAGAGGCCCAACTTCACTGTATACCCCAAATTAAGAAACACTGTAAAAAAACCAAAAAAGAGCCACCATGGCTCACCAACCATGTAAAAGAAGCACTGAGAGGTAAAAAGACTTCCTTTAAAAAGTGGAAGTCAAATCCTAGTGAGGCAAACAGAAAGGTGCACAAACAGTGCCAGCTTAAGTGCAAGAGTGTAATAAGAAGAGCCAAAGAGGAGTTTGAAGAACGGCTAGCCAAAAACTCCAAAGGTAATAACAAATTGTTTTTTAAGTATATCAGAAGCAGGAAGCCTGCCAAACAACCAGTCGGGCCCCTTGATGATGATGATAATGCAAAAGGAGCGCTTAAAGATGATAGAGTCATTGCAGAGAAACTAAATGGATTCTTTGCTTCGGTTTTTACGGCTGAAGATGTTAGTGAGATTCCCAAACCTGAGCCGGCTTTTGTAGGTGACAGATCTGAGGAACTGTCACAGATTGAAGTGTCACTAGAGGAAGTTTTGGAATTAATTGATAAACTCAACATTAACAAGTCACCGGGACCAGATGGCATTCACCCAAGAGTTCTGAAAGAACTCAAATGTGAAGTCGCGGAACTGTTAACTAAAATTTGTAACCTGTCCCTTAAAATGGCTTCGGTACCCAAAGACTGGAAGTCGGCTAATGTAACGCCAATATTTTAAAAGGGCCCTAGAGGGGATCCCAGCAATTACAGACCGGTAAGTCTAACGTCGGTACCGGGCAAATTAGTTGAAACAATAGTTAAGAATAAAATTGTCAGTCACATAGAAAAACATAAACTGTTGAGCAATAGCCAACATGGTTTCTGTAAGGGGAAATCGTGTCTTACTAATCTATTAGAGTTCTTTGAAGGGGTTAACAAACATGTGGACAGGGGGGATCCAGTGGACATAGTGTACTTAGATTTCCAGAAAGCATTTGACAAGGTCCCTCACCAAAGGCTGTTATGTAAGTTAAGTTGTCATGGGATAAAAGGGAAGGTCCTTTCATGGATTGAGAACTGGTTAAAAGACAGGGAACAAAGGGTAGGAGTAAATGGTAAATTCTCAGATTGGAAAAGGGTAGCTAGTGGTGTTCCCCAAGGGTCGGTCCTAGGACCAGTCCTATTCAATTTATTCATAAATGATCTGGAGAAAGGGGTAAACAGTGAGGTAGCTAAGTTTGCAGACGATACTAAACTACTCAAGATAGTCAAGACCAAAGCAGATTGTGAAGAACTTCAAAAAGATCTCACAAAACTAAGTGATTGGGCATCCAAATGGCAAATGAAATTTAATGTGGATAAGTGTAAAGTAATGCACATTGGAAAAAATAACCCCAACTATACCTATAATATGATGGGGGCTAATTTGGCTACAACGAGTCAAGAAAAAGATCTTGGAGTCATTGTGGATAGTTCTCTGAAGATGTCCGTACAGTGTGCGGAGGCGGTCAAAAAAGCAAACAGGATGTTAGGGATCATTAAAAAGGGGATAGAAAATAAGACTGCAAATGTATTATTGCCCTTATATAAATCCATGGTACGCCCACATCTCGAATACTGTGTACAGATGTGGTCTCCTCATCTCAAAAAAGATATTCTAGCACTAGAAAAGGTTCAGAAAAGGGCAACTAAAATGATTAGGGGTTTGGAGAGTGCCTCGTATGAGGAACGATTGAAAAGGCTGGGCCTCTTCAGCTTGGAAAAGAGGAGACTGAGGGGGGACATGATAGAAGTATATAAAATTATGACTGATGTGGAAAAAGTGGACAAGGAAAAGTTGTTTAAATACTCCCATAATACAAGAACCAGGGGTCACCAAATGAAACTGATAGGTAGCAGGTTCAAAACAAATAAAAGGAAGTTCTTCTTCACACAACGCACAGTCAACTTGTGGAACTCCTTACCTGAGGAGGTTGTGAAGGCTGGGACTATAACAATATTTAAAAGGGAACTGGATAAGTTCATGGTGGCTAAGTCCATAAATGGCTATTAGCCAGAAAGGGGTTAAGAATGGTGTCCCTAGCCTCTGTTTATCAGAGGATGGAGACGGATGGCAGGAGAGTGATCACTTGATCATTGCCTGTTAGGTTCACTCCCTCTGGGGCACCTGGGCACTGGCCACTGTCGGTAGACAGATACTGGGCTAGATGGACCTCTGGTCTGACCCAGTACGGCCTTTCTTATGTTCTTATGTTCTTATGTAAGCCCGGTTGCGTTCTTACAGCACATCCGGGACAGTATCCGCCAAAATACTAATGCTAACCCTGACGCTGTGGCAACGGAAGCCATAATAAAAGGTATTTTTACCAGCCGAGCAGCCCCTGACATTCTGCAAAAGCTGCAGAAGAAGGAGAATTTAATGGGCATAACAATAGCCCAAATTCTAAAAACTGCCAATCGGGCCTACTCTCTCCGAGAAGATGAGAAGGACAAATGCCAGATAAAGATAATGGTAGCCGCAGTGTCGGCTAGTGACCACAGAAGAGCATGAGACAGGAGACCACCCAAAGGGCGAGGACAAGGTAGGCCAGGGCCCACAAAGCGGCGGTTGGGGCGAAACCAGTGTGCCAGATGCTGGAGGGAGGGGCACTAAAAAAACAAGTGCCCAGAACGGGAGGTGACCCCCATAATAAAAGTGGCAACTACTAAGTAGGAAGGTCGGAAAGAACGGCAGGGCCCACCCCCTAAACCCCGTGCAAAGATGAGGGTGGGCAACTCAAAAATAAGTTTTCTAGTAAATTCAGGGGCAGTTCAGACGGCGGTCAACCAACCATTAAACCTGCCCGTCAAAAATTCCCTGACTGTAATTGGGGCAACTGGAAGGGGGGTTAAATGCCCTGTCTATGCCCCTGCAAAATGTACCTTAAAAAACAAACATATTTCCCATCGCATAGTATATCTCCCCGACTGCCCCACCCCTTTGCTGGGAAGGGATCTCCTCTGTAAGCTGGAAGCCACTCTGCATTTTACACAAAATAAAATTACACTTAGTTTACCCCCAGAGCATGCCTGGCTCATGGTAATAAAGCCTCAAGAGAAAGCCCAAGAAGCCCAGGAGTGGGCACACTGAAAGAATCAGGTTTATCCCCTAGTGTGGGCTACAGAGGCTCTGGGAAAAGCCTCTCACATTACTCCGGTTACAATCCAGCTCCTCCCAGGAAAAACACCAGTAAAAATTCGCCAGTATCCCATACGGCAAAAAGCGTGGAAGGGGCTGCAGAATACCATTAAAACATTCCTAAGGTGTGGGGTCCTCCGGGAGTGTCAATCAGCTTGGAACACTCCCATTCTGCCAGTTAAAAAACCTGATGGCACCTACCGTTTGGTGCAGGATCTAAGGGCTGTAAACGAGCGAGTGAAGCCCCTGCACCCCCTGGTGCCCAATCCTTATACACTGCTTGCCTCTATAGGGGAACAATAGATGTATTTCACTGTTCTCAATTTAAAAAATGCCTTCTTTACCATC
Organism: Pelusios castaneus; assembly: GCA_007922175.1. Classification (NCBI taxonomy): domain Eukaryota; kingdom Metazoa; phylum Chordata; order Testudines; family Pelomedusidae; genus Pelusios; species Pelusios castaneus. The sequence continues at coordinate 4,528 of VOCT01107540.1, read as the reverse complement.
CCGGTAAAACAACAGGCCCAGGAACTTTTTGCTTTGAGTGGGAGGACATAAAGCAGGTAAAAAAACAACTGTGCTGGACTGTTTTAGCCCAAGGCTTTAAAAACTCCCCCACAATTTTCGGCCAGGCACTTGCTGGAAACCTACAGGAGTGGGACAACCAGGAGGGGGTACTCCTGTTGCAATACGTAAATAATCTCCTCCTGGCAGCCTGGGAACTGAAGGACTGCCTAAAAGCTACGGTAAGCCTGCTAAAATTTCTTGGGCTCAGGGGATACCACGTGTCACGTAAAAAGGCTCAAATCGCCCTTACCAAGGTTCGGTATCTGGGGTTCCACATTCAGCAAGAGCAGAGGCGGCTCTCTAATAAAAAAAAGGAGGCAGTCTGCCAAGTCCCCACCCCGACCAATCGAAAGCAGCTGCGGGCGTTCCTTGGCATGGCAAAATTCTGCGGCATCTAAATCCCCAAATTTGGCCTCATAGCGAAGCCCCTTTACAAATGCCTCCAAGGTATAGACCAGGAGCCGTTCCACTAAACCCCTGAGGCAAAAGCTGCTTGTAAGGCTCTGAAGCAAAAGCTAATAAAGGCCCCAACCCTTGGTCTCCCGGACTTGTCTAAGCCATTTCAGCTTTTCGTTCATGAACGAAGGGGGTTGGCCCTCGGGGTTCTCACCCAATATCTAAAAACCTGGCACCGTCCAGTGGCGTATTTTTCAAAGCAACTAGATCAGGTGGCTGCAGGATGGCCGGGGTGCCTGCGGACAGTAGCTGCTACAGCCTTGATCATTAAAGAGGCTAAAATGTTAACCCTTGGGAGCAGCATGACAGTTTATACCCCCCATATGATCCAGGCCCTCCTAGATAGCAAGGGGGGTCTGTGGCTAACTCAGGCACGGTTAGCCCAATATCAGGCCAAGCTTATTAAAAACCCGAAGGTGCAACTGCAAACCTGTTCAACTCTTAATCCGGCCACCCTCCTCCCAGACTCAGAGGGTATAGAACATAATTGCTTAGAGGCTGTGGACTCATTCCAGCAGGGCAGACCTAAGAAACCAGCCCCTGCCTAACCCAGACTTTGCATGGTATACTAATAAAAATAGCGTGGTGGTTAATGGCCAGCGTAAGGCAAAATATGCTGTGGTTTCCCTCTTCGACACCATTGAAGCACAGATCCTATCGCCTGGGACCTCCGCACAGCTGGCAGAGCTAATTGCCCTCACCCGAGCACTTAAGCTGGCCGCCGATAAGCAGGTTAACATCTTCACCGATTATGCCTTTGGGGTACTGCATGCCCATGCCGGGCTATAAAAGCAGCGGGGAATGCTTACAGCCCAGGGGAATCCCGTTAAGTACGGCCCACAAATCCTCCGCTTGCTGGCAGCTGTTCAATTGCCTGCCAAAGTAGCTGTAGTACACTGCAGGGCCCACCAGAGGAAGAACCAGAACGTAACTCGGAAAAATGCCGGAGCTAAACAAAAAACCAAACGTGCGGCCTCCCCCCCCCCCCCCCCCAATGGAGGAAACGGCCTTAGTGGGTGCTCTCATTCCGGCCCTAAAAAACCTTCCCCGTCCGGTTTACTTGCAAAGTAAGCAAAAGCTGGCTGCAAAGCTCCAGCTCGTAAAAACAAATGGGTGGTGGTACACCTCGGACAGAAAGGTCCTCCTGCCAGGTGCTCTTGTGCCTAATGTTTTAAATCAGTTACACCTAGCAACCCATGCGGGGAGAAAAGCCCTAGTCCAGATGGCCACCAAGTATTTCCTCGCCAGTAGTCTCCGCCCTCAGGCCTCCCAAATTGTGGTGGGGTGCCCCGTTTTCCAAAAAAACCCCTCGTTCCGGAGGACCCCACCAACCGGCATCGTTTGAACAGACCCCCGAACCCGGTGTTGTGTGGCAAATTAACTTTACTGAGCTGCCACGAACCCAGGGGTTTCAATATTTACTAGTAATGGTAAATCGTTTTACTAAATGGCCAGAAGCATTCCCTTGCCAAAATTGCACTGCTAGAACGGTGGCTGTAAAATTAATAAAAAAACTAATCCCCAGGTTTAAACTGCCCCAATAAATTAAGTCTAACAACGGAACTCATTTCACTGCAAACATCGTAAAAATCATCGCTAGAACTCTACAGCTACAGTAAAAGCTACACTCTCCCTGGAGACCCCAGGCCAATGGGGTCGTTAAACAAACCAATCAAACTCTCAAACGACATCTCTCCAAAATTTGCCAAAAAACTGCTCTCAAGTGGCTGGATGCCTTGCCACTGGCCCTGCTTCAGGTTCAGGTACTGCCCAAGGGCAGGTTGGGACTAAGTCCCTTTAAAATCCTTTTTAAACGCCCCTGGCCAATGAATGGTGCCCCAGTTCTGCTAGGAAAGTGGGTCTTCAAAAAGTCAATGCTATCCAAGTATTTGTCCTCGCTGTCTGCTGTTCTTTCCTCTCTTCACAGTTTTGTAAAAAATGCTCAGCCCGTTCCGCTAAAAACCCCGGCTCACTCCCTCCAGCCCGGAGACTCTGTCCTTGTCCGGAGCTAAAAAACCAAACCCCTCCAGGAGCGGTGGAAAGGCCCCTTCACAGTTCTCCTGGTTACCCACACTGCAGCCAAAGTCGAGGGACACAAGAATTAAATCCACTATTCCCGCCTAAAGCCAGCACCCCGCCCTCCGGATCAAGATTCTTGGACTGTGCAACCCTCCAAGGACTCAGGCAATTCAAACTTTGGACTAAAACTCCTGTTTAAACGCCAGCTTCGCTAAGTCCCCGCTAAGTGCAAGCGCCCCCCCTTCTTTGTTGTGGGGTGGGGCATATTAACTTTGTCACAGCACCGAGGCGCATGGCGCCGTTCTTAATTTTTTTCTGGCTGCCAACTGTGACAACCATCCACATGCGGGCTGGCAGGGGAACTCACCAGCTCTCAAAACTAACGTTAATACTTTTAAAGCTTTAAAAAGACAATTTGCCCACTCGTTTAGTCTTTCAAATTGTTAAATTTGTTCCCAGATCCCTTTCCACGCGGCTGGGTTACCTTGGCGGGCTATCCCCTTTAACTGGTCAAATTTCTGTCAAAGTGCCATCGCGGAAAAATGGGATTTCACCCGGAATAACCACAAGCTTTTTACTTTTCAGCGTAATTGTACTTTAAAGGCCAATTATTCCCTTATTGGCCCCCGTGACCCAGCCGGTGGCAGGCCCATTGACTATGTCTAAAAACCTAATTTCAATCCAAACAAAAAGCCTGTGCCCATTAAATTAACCCCCCCCCCAGCTTAATTTGCTATTGCTCATATGGTAATCAGACTGCTTGGTTTGCAGGAAATAGCTCCTGCCGCTATTACCTTGTACCTGGGGCACTTTATCCATCCCTATTTTAGACTCCTCCGGAGCAGACTCAAAAAAGGGTCTTTTAACCTGGGATGCTGGCTCCCCTTATGCTGCCATTATGAATGGTCTAGTTGCCAATACTAATTCCTTTTTTATTTGTGGCCACAGTGCTTATTCCTGGCTTCCCCACGGCTGGTGTGGCAGCTGCTACTTAAAAGTACTCGCCCCTCCCCTCCGGGTGTTGCCTCATGCCCCTGTTAGTCGGCCATGGTGGCGACGAGCCCTGCCCAGCACCCTAAAGCCCATCAAAAAGGGTAACCGTTTCGGTATAATTGTCCTGCCGCAGTATGGGGTGGGCCGTCTAGCCCAATTGTACCGCAAGCTGTCCGTGTTCCTTACCCAATTTACTAATGACACCTTAAAAATCGGGCAAAACCTCAGTGCTGAGCTGTGCCAGCTTCGGCTCCTGGCACTTCAAAACACGCAGGCCCTTGATTTTGTGCTAGCTGCTCAAGGGGGGGGGTCTGTGCCCTTATTAAAAAAAAATCTTGTACCTATGTACCTAAAAATTCAAAGAATGTTAATGCTCATATTTTATCTGCTCAAAAGGCCCTAAATCAATGGAAAGCTGGGAAGCAAAAACCCTCGGTGTTCAATACCCTTTAGGGTTGGCTCCCCTATTTTGGCTTAAGTGCTTTGGGGGCTGGCATTGCACGCCTTCTCCTCACCGGCTTAGTTCTGTGTATTTGCTGCCTTTTGTTTTTAGCCTGTTGCAAAGCTACTTTGGCGCACCTCTGTGCTGCCCCTGCCCCCTCCGTACCGGTCTTGTATACTCAGACCGAAATTTCCTCTCATTTAAATTCCCTTCTGTCACAACAATATAAAAAAACTCAGCTTTCTAAAATCTAAGTCCTCCCAAAGGGGCGAATTGTTGATGCCCCTGGCTGTGTCTGGGGTCGCGCACTGGGTAACTCGGGGGGGGGGTAAAAGGCCACAGTGTCAATTAATCCCCTTCGCTCCAGACTCAGACACAGCTGGGACATAACTGGCGCCCAACAATCCCAACAACAGCCCCATATAAGGATGTTCCCCGGTTGCATGAACTGATAACCTGTTCCTTATAACAAAATAACAGTACCAGTCTCAGCCGGTCTCTGCTTGCAATTATAACACAACCTTAAAAGCTTGTTTCTCACCCCCAAAAAAGGGGGGT
>VOCT01107531.1:0-11980 GCA_007922175.1 Pelusios castaneus | reverse complement strand
CTTTGAAGCTGTGATTTGTTATTCATCTGTTTCAACACAGCTATTAACAAGTCGTCAAGGGAGTGAGCAGGGAGATTGAAGTGTTCCCCTATTGGTTTTGCAGTGTTGCAATTTCTGATGTCAGATTTGTGTCCATTGATTCTTTGGCGCAAAGACTGTCCTGTCTGTCCAATATATAAGGCAGAGGGGCATTTCCGGCACATGATGGCATAAATCACATTGGTGGATGAGCAGGTGAACGAGCCCTTGATGGAGTAGGTGGCTTGATTAGGCCCTGTGATGGTGTCATCAGTGTAGATATGAGGGCAAAGTTGGCAGCGTGGTCTGCTGCAGGGCTGTGTTCCTGCTTTCGTGTTTCTGTTCTGTGATCTGTAGTTGCTGGTAAGCATCCTTTTAAGGTTAGGGGGCTGTCTGAAAGCAAGGAGAGGTCTGTTTCAACTTCATGAAACAACTTGCACAGATCCAGACACAGACCTCTCCTTGCTTTCAGACAGATTTGACCTCCCCCTCCTCTATGTGCTGTTCCCCAGTGTTTTGAATCCTAACATCTATTTTGATTTGCTGTTACAGCCTGACCTGATGCTATGCCATACACTCCCCTGCATTTAATTTCCTCCCACTCTGTAACTTTCCTATCTTCAAAGCATCTGACGAAGTGGGATCTTCTCCCACGAAAGCTCATGCGATAAATAAATCTGTTAGTCTTTAAAAGTGCCACAGGACTCTGTTGTCTGTCCTGTTGTGTGTTTGTCTCTACTTCTACCTGAGCCAGGGAGGGCATTAGCATCCCCATTGACATGTAAATCTCCAGCCACTGTGCTAGAGAGAGTCCCGAGAGTCTGAACCCTGTAACATGCTTCACATCTGCACACGCATGTTGCTGTAGGAAACATAGTGCCATGGTAATCATGTGGAATATGTTCTGAGCATTCACAAAGGAATCTGGCATAGTGCATTTGGCATCAAATCACACAATTACCTTGCAAAACTGAACAGAAAAGTTACACAGATCATGTCCTATGGGTGCGGGGATGTGCATCCCGTCACAAGTTGAAGCTCTTCGTCTTGCCTGAGATTCACAGAATATTGAGCATGACATTCTGAGTTATATTGGTTTATTGTTCAACTAAAGGAGTTCTCTTTAAACATATATAAAGATTAGAATTCTCCATCTACAATTGTTTCTATATGAGTTATTTTAATCATTCTATAGAGTCCACAACAAAGACACAATTAGCAAAACTACATGAAGGTTATTAAGGCTGGAAATACCCCTTCCATCAAAAAGTCTTATGAGACTGGAAAAAAGAAAGGGAAAGACTTGTGCATTCCTTTTCATCTTCATACGGCCTTCAGTGCTATGGATAAAATTATTCCGAGGCTTCCACATATAGCAGGTAAGTGAAAGCTGTGTGTATAATGATTTCATTTAAATCACACCGTAATGCAAAGTCTTAAGTAACTATGTTTGCTTTTATGTCAGATGTATCAGCAATTCAGTACATTTGACTGCCCCACATTCCAGGTATTTGGGGAGTCATTCCACCGTAACATAGTGGAAATGATTTAAGGGTGTGTGTTAGGGTGCATATTTGTTTCATTCCTTTGGTCTGCTTTGCTGCCATTCTCAGCTGTTTTGGCCACATCACTGGCTATGTCTACACTAGAAAAAGTTAGGTCCACTTTGTCAAGTTGACTTAATACGGTTGACTTTAAAAGTCGACCTTATTAAAGTCGACTTAACAAAGTGGACTAAGTTGACTTAATTTTAAGTCGACTTCGTCCACTTTGTTAAGTTGACCTAACCACCCTTAAGTCAACTTAATAAAGTCGATTTAAGGGTTATTCCACATCCACAGCGTCCTTAAGTCGACTTAAGGAGTCGACTTAAGGGTTAAGTTGACCTAATGAGTGGTAGTTATAAAGTCGACTTAAGCTTTCATTAAGACGACTTAAGGAATTTCTTAAGTCGACTTAATGAAAGCCTAATGTGGATGTGGCTTAATTTAAGTCAACTTAAGCCTCCTTAAGTCGACTTAAATTGCCAGTGTAGACGTAGTGTTATGGACGCGACTAGGGATCCCTCACCCAAGAGGGAGTCGCTCCGTGGCTCGATTACCTCGTGGCTTAAAGAAGGACCCGTCTCCTGTATAAGGAAATTGACTAGAGTTTATTTAGCATCTGCAGATGGGTGACTCCAGTACCACGCAGGGTAGGAGCACACCCACAGGCTTGTGTTTGCACATTTTATTGTTGATTAACCCCCTCAAAGACTGCCCAGGTACACCCCTTGATTATGACGTTGTCCAATTAGCGATAGGGCAAATTCGTAGGTCTTCAGCTGCACCTGGCCTGGCCTTCACCCTTCTTGGTCTGGTCCTCATCATTTGTGTTTTTCTTAGTTTTTTTCCTCCAGCAGGATGTCTGTTTCTTTCTTTACCTTATCACCAATAGATTTATAGCTTCTAGGGGTCTTTGTTTTCTTTTGAAGCAGGATGTTTGTATCTCTTAAAGCTTCTCGGACCCTCAGGGGGTAAGGGGTTATAAGTTCACCTTCCCACGGCCTAAGGCTTCAATACTGTTGCTCACTTATGCTAAGCTAAACTATTATCTACTCATGCTAACATAAAATGTCTAGGTATCTTAAAATGGCTAAGTATCACAATTTTATAACAATAGCCACTGTGTTTTATTCATATTCCCTCTGAAATGGCTCAAACATGCATGATTGAAATGAAAAAGTTTATTCCTGAGCACAATAAATCCACTGTGCAATAATTCAATGGTGGTTTTGTGTTACAAGCAAATGCTCTGAGTTAAAAAACTACAGAAATGAATCAGGGAAACAAATATCTTACCTTGTCACCCCTCTTCCTTACCTGATCTATTCAGTTGTTTGACATCCTAAGTCTCTAACAGTTATAACAACAATACTGAATGTTTGTGAAGCAGCTATCAACAAACAACCTAAAGGACATTATCAATTCTAGACTGTAATTGGAATGACATCAGGGGACTGAACAGGATCAGACATTATGAAGCCTATTTCTGGCTCCATCAAAAATGTGATAAATGATCATGGTTACATCTTTTAAGACCCGATATTTGGAGCAACCATGGGTCTCACTGAAGCCTATCTGTGTTTCATATCCCTCAGGAGCAGTGTGAGGAAAATAATGCTTTCCTTCCTTCATAAAGTACTTTCAGATCTATGAGGGGGAAAATGTGCTATATGAGTGCCAAGTATTATTAATAATAAAATTATTTGGAGGACAAATTCTTCACACTACATTATGAAATTGGAATTGCTAAACTGGCATGACAGTGCATTCTGGGACAATGACACGGCATTCTCACTTCTGTCTGCACCATTATCATAAGCTGACAGGAGGTCACAATACAGAAATGCAAAGTCATCGTCCATCAGCACTACCTGTCACCTGACATCATGACTATAAGGTCCAAATGACATTCAAGATTCCATCTGCCCTGCAAGGTAGACGCCTGGGAGACGCCTCCAAGGGAGAGCCTGAGAAAACTGAGACTTTCCCATGAATTTTGGAAAAGGTGGATGGATCTTCAGTCCTGAGACACCTGAATATCACCGTCGTGTCATTAAAACAGGGCTTGACAAATTTTATTTGCATCTAGGAGCCAGCCCAAATATTAAAGAGCCAGACGAATATCAGGGAGCGGACTCAGGACCCTGCAACAGAGTCCACTTCTCGCTGCTCCTGACATGCTGCAGGAAAGGGGGCTGCTCCTGAGTCCTCTTCCGCTGCCGACATACCGAGGGAATGCCGGTGTGTCAGCAGCAGGAGAGGAGCACGTCAGGAGTGGTGAGGAGCTGACTCTGCAGCAGGATCTGTGCCCTGCTGCTGCTGACATGCCATGGGGAAGAGAGGTGCTCCTGAGTCTGCCCCCACCACCAACATGCTAGGGAGCAGACTCAGGAGCAGCCATCTTTTCTGCGCTTGGCAGCGGGGAGCACTCCCCACGGCCATCGACATGCCGCAGGATAGGGGGTGGGAGCTGACAAATCCTAGGTGCCAGGATGAAATTTCTAGGTGCCATGGCGCCTGGGATTTTTCAAGCCCTGCATTAAAATCTATAATGTCTGGACATATACAAAATTAACTTTAAGACCATGGTTGTCTTATCGCCCTGAATATTTCAGGGGATTGGTGATTGACAGTATAGACCAGTAGTTTTCAATCTGAGGGTCATGACCTCATGAGAAGACACCAACCGGTTTCAGGAGGCCATCACCACCATATCTTTTTTATTTTTATTTTTTTAAATTAGGCTTCTAGCCCTTTTGATCATGGCAAAAACTTCCAAACCATTAACCATGATAGAGAATGGGACCAATGCCTGGCTACAATCTGCAGACAGCCTGAAACAACAGCTTTGAGAAGTATGAACTGCTTCATTAGTCTCAAGGTCCAGTGGAGTCTAATTCCGTGGCCATGGACTGTGGCATTTTTCCAACAAGTCACAGAATGTTCCATTGTGCTGCAACCAAGGGTCTGATATTTTGCTCTTCTCCATCTTTTTGGGACCAATCTGCAGATGCTTCTTATTCGCTTCTAGCTTTCCCCTCAAAAGGGAAAGTAACTGGATTACAGCATATGTGTCCAGTGAACCAGGCAGTACAGCAGTTGTTACCATTTTCTCCTCTTTTATATATCTGACACTTGCAGTCTAACTTTCCTCTGCTGTGGACCCACAGCCAAGCATGAACCAAATTGCTTCTCATTTCCTGTGATGTTGCAAAGGAGTTTTCAGAGCAGCTGGCAAAGGATTCTGTGATTTGCCTATATGCCCATTAAAAGGAGAGCGATTTGGAGAGGAAGAAACCATCTTTACTAAAAACCCCATTAAATTCCTTGAGCAACAACGTATGGCTTCACAAAACCAGAAGCCTGTTTTATTAAATGGCAATGATGCAATCATGAAAACCCTGCATGAATGCTAAAAGCCACCAAGCCTCATATAATTGGGGAAATGCTGATTGTGCCTTCTCTCTTAGCTGTTGTGAATACTATGCTGGGATCTGCCAGTCAAGCCTCTCTAATGGGCTACCAGCTAATGAATTATGGCTGCCAGGGTCAGCAACACTGTTTAAGACCATTCAGGAAAGTCACAATTTCTCAACACAGCTGGGTGAAACTAAAGATGTGCCTTCTTCCCAACTTTTAACATGTGTTCCACCCAGGAGGACTTTCTCTATTGTTGTCCATTCACAGGACGCACAAAGGGAAGTGGGAAGAAATCTTCGAAGCTTTCCACCAATCAGGTCTTGCAGCTAGGTTGGATTGGCATTGCTGTGTTGGTATTTGCACTGATGGTGCCCAAGCTATGACAGAAAGACAGTGAGCAGAATCCAGTCTATTGCACCCTCAGTCATTTGGACATATTGTCCAACTCACTGGGAAGCTTTGGCAGCTGAAAGGGTTCCAGTGAGCTGGAAAAGAGACTTGACGAGGCTGTAAAATGTCTGAATTCTTTAATGCATGCCTCTTGGCTTTTTTTTTTTTTTAATAAAGGAAATGAGCCCTCAACATTGGTGGCTCCTAGATTTATTGGCTTTCAAATGGCAAAGATCTGAACTGTGTGTCAGACCTTGGAGAATATGTGAGGATTTTCCTGGTGGATTGCAGCACCGCGGTTGCTGAATAGGCTGCTGGCCAGCACTTGCTTGCACAGAGTACTTCTTTCCAAGGGCTGGATAGGACATGGCTTCTCCACCCCAGGGTTGCAACTCCCAGAACTGTTACCAACAGGTGTCAGGGTGTTGCAACTACCCTATCTCTATTATTAAGTGGGAGGAGGATCTGAGCTAGACAGACCAAGGTCCCCAGATCTGTTCTGGTATGAAAAAGGAAGTCACAACTACGGAAAGAGTTGAGAATCACTGGGAGAGACAACATGCATTCCTAGTGTTGCAACACAGTAAATAAAAATTTCAGGACAAAGGCTCAGTATCTAGAGAATTATTAAGAAAGAATACAACCTATTTCAGAACATTAACTATGATCCCAATAAATATGGCAGATTTTGCTTCCACTAAGTTCATTTGCAAAACCTCCACTGATTTACATAAAGCAGAACTGGCAGGAAGTGGTGGCTCTAGCTTTCACACCATCTCTGAAATAGTTCATACATATTCAGATTCTTAAAAGGATGATAGCAAAGCATTTTTCAAATTTTTAAAATCAATTTTACTTGCTTATTTATCACCGTTTGTAGGAAGCCTGAAAAACTTTCCATCAGCATTTCCCAAGTTCCAATCTACTTAAATTAAGGCCAGGTTGTAAAGAGTTCGGTTCCCAATTAGGCACCAATATAAAAGGCCAGATTTTCGTGGGCAGCATCAAACGTGCTGGCCGAGTGCTTGTGAAATATCTTACCATAAGTATGTCTTCACTGGAAAAAGAAAGCCACTAACAGAAAACAAAAATCTGATGGTGAGTCTTAGAACCCAAGTTAATTGACTTGGGCTACCGGGACTTGCTCTATGGAAGCTGAAAACAGCAATGTAGACTGTGAAAGAAATTATGCTATTGGCGGGTTTTGTGGGCAGGTTCCATTTTGTTGGCAGGGTTGACCAGCACACCTGAAGATGCCACCAGACATGCCAGCAGGCATGTACACAGAAGCCCAGGGGGTCGCCTGACAACCAATGACAAACTTGTATTTGAAAAATAGCCTTATATGGTCATGTAAGCTGTTAAATGTTTCAAATGTTTCAAAAAAGTATAAAGGCCATGTGAGCCCTATATTGGGGGCTTACTCCTCTGGTAAGCCTTCAGCTGAATAAAAGCTTCTTTTTTTTACACCTGATATTTTCTGCCTGTCTTTTTCCCGCCTTGCCTTTATAGTCTCAGCTAAAGCTACCCAGCTCTTTGAGTTGATCTTCTCCTCTGGGCGTGCAAAGTTTATTTTGGCTTTTTCCAGGTTAAGCCCATTTTGGTAATTCACACCAGAGGGGGTTTCTGGACAAATAATTTCCCTTAAGAGACATTGCTGAGCCCATCCTCCTCACCAGGTATCAGAGCCTGGGTGGGAATACCTACACTGCATATTATTGGCTTGTTCCTATAAGTCTTACTGTGGGCTGTGGTAACAAACGATTGATTCAAAAAATGTATCCCCCATCATTCAAAAGTCATTTTCAAATTAAAGCATAATTTAAAACAAACAACCCTCCCCCCACAACTCCCTAATCCATGTGCTACCAATGAACTCTTGCCTTACATTAATAAAACAAAGAATTTCCAAACTTTGAGGCCATACAGTGCTCTCTTTTACACTCATATAAATTCAGAGTAATTCCATTAACTTCAATATAGTTACACTAGTTAGTGAAAGCAGGGTTAGATTTTTGGCTCCTACAGTATTTCTTACCATTCATGATTCTTGCCTGCTCTTTCCTGTCCGGACAACGAAATTATACTTAGCTTCCCTTTTTTTTATAATCAGTTTTTTCTAATCAGTCTCTGCTTCTTCTGCACTGGTCTGATGTTGCAGTGTTAGCTTAAATAAGTTTTTGTTTCAATTTATAATGGAAGGAAACATTTCTTTCACTCTTAGATTTCTGGACAATGCTGTTCATGACAAAGCTAAACTTTGGCCTACTCTGAGCAATTTCTCTCTCAGAACTGGCTTGAGATAGGACAGAATTTGACTGACTGTGCAAATGTGCAAGGGCCTAGATAATGATATCTTCAGCAGCTCAGTCCCAGTTACTATCCGCCATTACTAACCTGAACAACAGTTAATGGATGTAGCTCCTTGGACGAAGAAGTTGGGCTCCTCTGCTCTGCTGCTTTCTCACTGCTATGGCTCATAGAGGATGAAGTCCTCCACTGTATAGTTATCTGTGCTTCCTCTGACGCCATGAAAGCTCATGCGATACATAAATCTGTTAGTCTTTAAAAGTGCCACAGGACTCTCTTGTCTTTCTGCATCTTTGTAACATTACAACTATTGACTCTAGCGATGCTGTGGGAAGGCTGTGATCCAGGGCTCTTAAAGGACTTTTATATTCTCCTGATTGCTGTCTTCGAGGAAGGGTAAGAGAGCTGTAAGGAGGTGGAATAAACAAGAAAGTATGGAGGAAATGAAGGCAGGGAGCAGTGACTTGAACCTGGTGCTCTCTGGCTGATGCATATAGTTTCAGGCTGCAGAGAGCAAGTAATAACAAAGACCAGAGGTTTGTCCTTTCCCTCTGTAGAATGTTATTATAATGGTTCACTGTAATTCCTCATACACAGAGTTTAGCTGCTGCAATATTTTGGATCATCACTGAAGAATATTGTGCTGTGACCCCAGTTCATCCGCCTCCTGAAACAAAACAAAACACAAACATCCCTAATCTGGGTAAGACCCTGGGTCAAATTCATCCTTAGTCTACTTCAGACTCATTCAATGAAATTACAACAGGGATAAAATCAGCCACCTGGATGTAACAGTCAGATAATTAGAAGCTTTGAAAGAGGCGACTTAAACAAAACCCACTGTGGAATCTGAGAGTTTCTGGCACCTGTGGTACTTAGTACTTAATACTACAGTGTGTAGATGAATTTTACAACAGGGAAGCCCAAAGGGACAAATGTGACTCGGAGCTCCTCCCCTTGGAAGGCCGAGGAATAATTTGATCAATTGGAATAGTGAGTAAATCGCTTTATTTTTGGGTGCCCAATTTGAGATAGTTTAAATGGATCTCTGATTTTTAGAAAGGTTGAAAATCCGTCTTCTAAATTTCAACCCCCTTTATGATATCTCATGGTGGGCACCCAAAATTTGAGGCACTCAAAATTACTGGCCACTTTTAAAGATCTTGCCCCATGTTGTTACAAGGAGGAGGGAGGAAAAATTATTCTCCTTAAATGCTGATGATAGGATAAGAAGCAATGGGTTTAAATTACAGTAAAGGAGATTTAGGTTGGACATTAGGAAAAAATTTGTGAGTGTCAAGATGGCTAACCACTGGAATAAGTTGCCTAGGGAGGTTGTGGAATCTTCATCATTGGAATTTTTTAAAAGCAGGTTAGACAAGCACCTGTCAGGGATGGTCTAGACGGATGGTACTTGGTCCTGCTATGAGTTTAGGACTCTGGATCTGATGACCTCTCACGGTCGCTTCCAGTTCTGGGATTCTGGGATTCTATGATTCCCTAACCCATGGATTTGATTCTTGATAAGGAACTTCTTGCAGGGATGGTCCAGAGGTAGTGGGTGCCAGGAAGAATGCACCCATCACCATAGTGATCTTTCGTGGATGTTGGATGTTCTTCCTAGGACGTACTGTTGTGGGAAGGAGGCAATCCTGTTTAAAACATTTATCATGGTCTCCTTTGGTGCCTTCAGGGTTAATGAACTGGTGCCACATGCAGCTGGGGAAAGGTCCAAGAGTACATTAGAATTAATAGATGTTCAGCTTATATGGAGACCAGGGTCTTCATGCCTGATGTATTCAACAACAAGGCTGAGCTGGCATGGGAGCCTCATTGGTGCTATGAACATCTGACCTCATTGATGCTCTATATGCTTATGTCCTGGAAAGGCAGTTCAGAGCTTAAAGTTATTGTTAAAATCTCTCAATCCAGTTTGCTTTGGTTTACAACGGAGAGCACACATATAGCATTAGCTGGTTAAAATGTCAGGTTTGAATTCAGAGCTTTGATATGCTTAGTAGCAAATGGTATAGGTTTCCAATAAAATGTGTTAGTCAATTTAAGTTTGATGTAATAGGCATTTATTTTAAAATAAAAAACTGAGAAAGCACATTCCTGATAAGTGCAAAGACAAGTAACCGTACTTTTTCAAATTGGCAAGCCAGGACATCTAGTTCTGATTTTAGTACCTGCCAGAGCAGTCCTTGTATTTGCTCCAGTCATAATCCCTCATATACAAACTCAGGAACACTCTTGATATGGACATCTCTGGGTGAGCCACAGAAGCAACCTGTCTAATCAGGTGAATGGGTATCTTCTGCTTGTGCTCGAACAGCTTGGCCCACAAAGAGTCATACAGTGTCTGCTATCGAGGCACTGGCTGCAGCTTTTCAGTCCATCGGTGAAGTCCACCATGCATTGGACTTCCCCACAATTATTGGCTATGTCTACACTGGCAAGTTAGTTCGAATTAAGGAGGCTTAATTCGAACTAACTAAAGCCATGGCTACACTAGGTTTTAGTTAGTTCGAATTAAGGGCTTCCTTAATTCGAACTAATAAGTTCGAATAGGGTATTTGAACTAAGTGGTTAATTCGAACTAACTAGTTCGAATTAACCAATGTGGCCGTGTTAATTCAAACTAATTTCTTAGTTCGAATCAACCGGCCATTGAAATGAATGGGGATCGCTAATTCGAACTAAGCAAGTGCTTGCTTAGTTCGAACTAACATTCCAGTGTGGCCATGCTCGTTCGAATTAAGCTAAGTCGAACTAACTAAAATTACAACAGAGTTTTGTGGCACAAGACTCTGTTGTCTTTCTACAATAGACTAACACGGCTACCCCTTTGGAATTTAACTAAAATTAGTTTGAATTAGTTAGTTCGAACTAACTAATTAGAACTAATTTTAACAAGTGGAGACATATCCATAAAGGGTTAATTGGGGGTGGGGGCTACTAGTAACTATAGGCTACACATAGGCAGGCACATAGGCTCTGCTGACATTGCATACCATGCGGAGGATCACAAAATGGACATGCCCGTAAACAAGTAAATGCGCATGTCTTCAGGTGATCAGTGCATAAGCAAGGCAGCAAACACGTGAAATGTGCATGCTTGCAGGCAATGGGTTCAGGGACAGGTCACTCTTCGGTCAGAGTGGGGGGTGCCACTCTCTATACTGTACAATGGTCTTCCTCAGTTTCCCTTACAACCCCTCCTTTTCCGAAGACAGCCTGAAGGAATGCACATTGTGAAGAAATACTGCTACAGTATTAATGTGCTATTGGTTTTTTTTGTGATACGGACTTTACTAACATGGTACAATGACAGGGATCTGTTAGGTTTTAGGCATTTTTCTGTCAGACCCTTAGGTATTTTTCCAGCCAGCAAATTGCAAACTCTCACAAACAACAGTCATACCAGGCCCCAAGGACAATGATTCTGTAAATACCCAATAACACAGAGGCCAGATGTCCCTTGAGCAATTCTGACTCTGACGAGAATACCACATTCTCCAGACTTTCTGGCACCCCACCCACCTATCTGTAAGGACCCTCCTCTCCACCTTCTCCCTCCCCCCGCCCCCACTTCAAATGTAGTCATAGGTTCTTTGATGTAACTAGACTGATTAGAGTGTTTCTGCTGTATGTTCTGTATCAACCATTATCACCTCTGTCCTCTCCGGGTGGAACAATGTCTTTATTTTGATAAAGAATTTCAAGCAGATTGTGTAATTGATAAAGAAGCATATATAATTAACCATTGTACCTCACCAATTGGAAGCTGTATCTGTCAGTCTTAGTAAACCTCTTCCGTATTGCCTGGGCTGCCTGGTTCTGTTGGAGGGACACTTAGAGCTTTACAGATCAAACACTAAATAACTTGTCCCTGACTATAGATGGCATCTTAGGAACTGTAACTGGCTAACATTTCACGTGTCAGATTAAAGATTAACATGTTGTTTCAAATTCCAAAGGGGTAGCCGTGTTAGTCTATTGTAGAAAGACAACAGAGTCCTGTGGCATTTTTAAAGACTAACAGATTTATTTATCGCATGAGCTTTCGTGGGAGAAAATCCCACTTCGTCAGACGCTTTGAAGATAGGAAAGTTACAGAGTGGTAGGAAATTAAATGCAGGGGAGTGTATGACATAGCATCAGGTCAGGCTGTAACAGCAAATCAAAATAGGTGTTAGGATTCAAAACACTGGGGAACAGCACATAGAGGAGGGGGAGGTCAAATCACTTGTTGTAATGCGAGAAAAATCCATAGTCCCTGTTTAACCCCAAGACAA
>VOCT01107525.1:0-14627 GCA_007922175.1 Pelusios castaneus | reverse complement strand
TTAAATCATTTGTATGTATGTGATTCGCTTTGACCCTTTAACATCTCTCATATTTTGCTTCTTTTCTTCTTATATTAAACCTTTAGTTGTAGTTGCTAAAGGATTGGCTACCAGTGTGGTATTTTGGGTAAGATCCAAACCTCTATTGTTCTGTGTGCTGTGGCTGGCCCTTTGGGGTCAGGAGAACCTATATCTTTAAGGGACCGTGTGGCTAGGTGGGAGTCGGAGGAGCTGGAGTGCAATAAAGGGAGCTGTTTCTATTTTGGACAGACTTCTTGGTACCCAGTGTGGGGAACCAGAGGCCTGTTTGTGACTGATAGGGAGACTGGTTTAAGTACCACGCATCAGTGTGTGGGGAGTTTGGCTCCCGGTTTTGCAGCTTGCCCTGATTTTTGCACGTCCAGGAGGGTATCCCAAGAGGCCCCGGTCACAGACTTAACCAAGGTCGACTTTAAAGTGACTTAAAGTTGACCTTGTTAAGTCAATTTAGAGACTCCACAGCCCCGCGTCCACACTGGCAGGTCCTAGGTCGACGGAGGAGTGGCCAGGAACTCTGCGAGGGGGTCTGGAGGTCAGTTAGGTCAACTTAAGGGCTATTCCCCATCTACACTGGCTTAAGTCAATTTAATAAGGTCGACTTAAGCCTTAGGTCGACCTTAAGAGGTGGTGTTATGAAGTCAATTTAAGGAAGTGCTTAAGTTGACCTAATAAGCACCCAATGTGGATGCAGTGGTCTGTAGGTCGACTTAACCGTCCTTAAGTCGACCTAAGGCTCCAGTGAAGACGTACACTTTAAGTTGTTAGTTCTCCGTTATTGGGGTAGGTAGCAGAGCAGTACTGTGAGAGGAGTAGAACAGGAAGAAGGCAGAATTGAACTTCGAACCTTTCAAAGTTTTGGCCCAAGCAAGGGGGCTTGGGGGCGTGATTTGAGCTCCCTGCCTCAGGTGCCAAAATGTTGTGGACCGGCCCTTCCACTGCGTTGATACTCTGATAACAATTTTGCTGTTGGTGGGTGAGTCAGAATAAAAACCAGCTTCCTCCTCAGAAGGTCTAATTAGTTCTTGCTGTGTTAAAAGAAGCAACATTTAACAGGAACTTACCTGAATCAGTAAAGTAGTATTTAGCAACCTGAGGGGAAGGAATCCACGTTTGTTGGAGAAGGCACAGAGCAAAACCCCGGAAACTATGGCAGGTATAGAAAACAGCATGTCCTTTTTCAAAGGACACCTGCTCTTTAAAAATGCATCCACCAGCCTTTCCAATGTTAATGGCTGGATCTGAAATACAAGGTCTCAAATCATCTCAAGGAAGGGGTATGTTTGTATTATTTACCACTTCTAAGTGCCTTCCATCTGAAGATCTCAAGGTAATTTTACAAATGCTAATAAACCTGCACAGCTCCCTATGAGTTTCTTAAGTACCCACAATTTACAGATGGGAAAACATTCCAAAGAGGGAAGGTGACTTGCCCACTGGCAGATTCAGGAGTCCTAATTCGTAATTTAGTGTTCTAACAAGTGTGTCATGCTCCCTTTCAACAAAATAAACAGGCAAAGAGCAAAGGTTAAAGCTGGGATCAAAAACTACAGCCAGGTCTGCACTACATACCTATACCTGTATAACTATATCGCTCAGGGATGTTACAAAATCTGCTTACAAAATCCACATCACCCGAGCAATGCAGTTATATTGACCCTAATCTACCATACAGTGCTATGCTGACAAGAGGACTTCTCCCGTCCATATAGCTACCGCCTCTCAGAGAAGTGGATTAACTATAGCAATGGGGCAGCTGTGTTGCTGTTGTATTATAGCTGTCCTGTGAAGATAAGACCTAAATTCATTTTTAAGCTAAGTTCATCTGATTCAACTCTTGTGTATGGGCAAGCCCACAAACTTGCATCACATTAACCACATTAATTTTAAAAACATCATCTTTCATGAAAAGGATATGTGCCAGTGTGGTGAACAAGGCGTAAATCCTGAAGAAAGCATCTTGCTGATCGCAGCTGGTTTTACTGTGAGTCATTCCACCTGCCTACAGAAGAGGTGTGTTTTAAAAGAACAAGTCATAAAAATTGGTTTTTCACCTGTTTTGTTCTGTAAATTTTGTTAAAAGTTGTCAATTTTAAAAGTTTGTGTTGCTTTTTTGCTGTGTGTATATGTCTCTCTTCCTTTCACCTTCTCTTTTTTTTACCACCTAACTGCTCCAATTTAGATTTCCTGCTTAAGGAAAAGCCCCTTAACAGGCAGTGTGACCTAGTGGATAGTGCACCGAACTAGCACTCAGGAGACCACAGTTCTTTTCCTGCCTCAGCTGTTTATCTGTTGTGTGACCTGGGTGAGTCACGTCTCTTCTCTGTGCCTGTTTTCTCCACCTAAAAACAGGGCTCATGATGCTGACCTCCTTTGTAAAGCATTTTGAAATCTGCTTACAAAAAGCTAGGTATAATTATTATATTATATAATTAAGATTATAATTAAGATTATAGCTATATATTATTTATTGTTTATTATATCTTACCTCAGTAGCCACTCAGCCTGGGAGCACAGAGAAGTCTCACTACCTTCTCCTTTCTTTGCCAGCCGGTGCAGACCTTTATTTTGAGCCGGGGCAGACCTTTATTTTTGAGCCGGAGGTGAGCCGGGGCAGACCTTTATTTTTCAACATGTCAAGGCCCAAATCTGGGACACCGTGTTTGACAAAGTCATAAATATTATTTGCAAAGGAAATATGAAATTTTGTGGAATCAGTGTTCTGATTCATTATTTCTGAGGTTAATAATAGAGCTGTTTAAAAAACGAATTGTCAACACATTTTGGGTTTGGGTTTTGGGTTGGTTTTTTTTGTTTGGTTGGTTGTTTGTTTGTTTTTTTTTTTTTTTTGTTTTTTTACCAAAATGTTTATTTTTGCAGAAAATTTCATTGCAATTTTCAGTTTTGATATTTAAGAAAAAACATTTTGGTTTTGCTTTTCAGTAAAAGCCTTCTGTCTTTGTTTTTTGAAAACTAAGCGTTTACCAACAACAAAAACATTTTATTGAAAATGCTTTTTGAAAACAGAATCTTTTTTTAGTTGGAAAAAGTGCAAAATGCATGTGGGAAATTTGGAAAAAACAAATATTTCACAATATTTCCGGTGGAAAAATAATTGGCACTTTTTGTCCAGGTCTAGTAAATAATTTTCAAAGGAAAAAAGGAGAAAACACCAAGCAACTTTTGGACTAAAATGAATGAAAACCTTCAAAATCCTTCCTTCAGAGTTGTTTGTGTCCATTTCACATCTTAAATAACTTTGCTCATGTGCCTGTCATTTTTAATAAAATACTGTGGTCACATGCACCACTTTCTGGGGTGTTCTAGCCTCTACTGTAGGCAAAATGAAAGTCTGCCAGAGGTGAGAGTTCAGGCAGCTTGTAGGTGGGTATTGGAGGAGGAGGCAACATGACTTCAGGCACTCTGAATTAAAAAAAGCTGAGCCTTATCTAGAACAGATAACTTTTTTTCTCTTTGTCAAACTCAGCGTACAGGGTCAGTGGGAAAAGGGCAACAAGCCTGAGAGGATGTACAAACCCTACACTGGTCCGACCTGGATTAATACCATAGGGTGCATCTACACTTACAAATTAAGTCGATTTAAGCTTGCTTAAATTGACTTAATTTAATCTGCGTCTACACTACATTTTCCTTAAGTCGACTTAAGCAAAATTAAAGTCGACTTTATTAAACCTCATTTTAAATTGACTTTTCTGACTAAGTCAACTTTATTAAGTCGACTTAGCCAGTGTGGATGCAGAGTTGCCCTAAGTCGACTTTAAGTCGACTTAAAGGGCTTCAGGGCTCCCCCACTGCCCTCCCTGCAAGGGTGGCTGGCACAGCCACAGCCTGGCGTGGCCCCCCACAGGGCAGGATAGAGCCCTGCCCACCCTGCTCCTGTGCCCTGCCAGTGTCCCTGTCCTGCTCAGCCCCCATTGTACCCAGGTACAATGGGGAAAATGCTG
This sequence comes from Pelusios castaneus, assembly GCA_007922175.1. Taxonomy (NCBI): domain Eukaryota; kingdom Metazoa; phylum Chordata; order Testudines; family Pelomedusidae; genus Pelusios; species Pelusios castaneus. The sequence goes on along the minus strand of VOCT01107525.1, from coordinate 10,626 downwards.
AGCCCCCTGGCACTTGGCAAGGGGTGCCCCCCTGCCACCGTGGATCTGTCCCAGGTCCACCTAGCCCCTACAAGTCGATTTAGGCATCCAATGTGGACGCTCTAAGTTGATTTGGCAGGGTCCCCTTTAAGTCGATTTAATTTTTGAGTGTGGACATGCTAAGTTGACTTAAATTAATAAGTGTAGAGATAGTCATACTGGGGGCTGAAGAAGCGCCCAGCGGGGTCAAAACACATTCTACCAAAGCACTGTCTACAGATACAGTATTCCTATGTACTGTACCAATTGCAGACATATGCAGAGCACCTACCTAGGCTTCAGCGCCTACTTTCACAAAACATTATGGTGTTGATCAGGCTCCCAGATCAGATGCATCTATAGGCCTAACGGTGCGTTGGTCTATTCACCCAAATAACTCTGAAGTTACTTTGAGGGGCACTGCTCGAAGAAGAAGAATAGGTCACCCATGGGGACACCACTCACAGAAGAAGAAAAGGTTACTCACTTGCAAAAACTGAGATTCTTTGAGATGTGTGTCCTTGTGGGTGCTCTACTACCCACTCTTCTTCCCACAATTTCAGAGTCAAAGTAAGGATTCTGTGGTTGTGAAGTTCTGGGGGGTAGAAGGAACACAAGGAGTCTGGTTGCGTGTGTGCTGAGCAAAGTACCAACAGCATTGCAAGATGAGACAACACCTGCATGACCTAGATGAGCACTACTGATAGACATCTCTGAGGACAGGAGGATGTTCAGGACCTGAAGTAGAGCACCCACAGGGGGACACAGCTCAAAGAACCTCAGAATGATGACTGATCTTCCCTTAACATGAGATAAATTTTGCTTGCTATACTAATAATTCAGGAGATTGTTGAATTACATTCACTGGAGTTTTAGGACTAGAGCTGAATCTGTTAGGGTTGGTTTAGGATTACTGAAATCTCTCCTAGTGTGATGCAAGGACTAAAAGAACCACTAGATGTCCCTTCTAACACAATAGATTTAAATGTTCCTTTTTTATCTTTTTTATTTTTTTTTAAATTCGTCAGTGTCTTAGGCCCGGTCTTCACTACCAGCAAAATTCGGTGGCAGTCAACGCGAGTCTGCATAGCTTGCAAAACTCCCTTTGACGTCATAGCTTCAGTTCTATGTGCCATCTCTACTGCACTTCACCGATGGGAAATGTGTTCCTGTCAATGCAGCACTATGTCACCTGATGAGGTGGTTTTACTAGATTGATTTCCAGATCAATTGATCATGTTTTTACTGCCGCTCAATTGAACTGGATAAATCAGACACCAGCGACTTTGCCACCATCAGAGTAGATGTAGCCTTTAGTACAGGGATGGGCAATATTTTTAGCCAGAGGGCCACCTGGTATGTATGGCCACTCATAGCAGGCCACGGGCAGGGCTGAGGGGCTCGGCTCAGCTGAGCTGATCAGTGCTGGGTCTCCCCCTCTGCTCCACCCCTTTCCCATGGCACTAGAAGGCCTGTACGGAGCAAGAAGCACAGCAATATCTGATCAGCTCTGATCAGCTCTTTCTGTGCTCTGGGCAGGGGAAGGGGTGGAGCCCAGAGGGGAGAGCGAAAGCTCATGCGATAAATAAATCTGTTAATCTTTAAAAGTGCCACAGAACTCTGTTATATTTTTGCTCCCCCCGGGCTCTGCTGGGCCCACATGATAGGAAGGGGTGGGGCCAGGGCTCAGCTGGCAGGTCAGATTAAAAGCTCCAGTGGGCCGCATCTGTCCTGCAGGCTGTAGTTTGCCCACTTCTGCTTTAATATCTAGTCCGTTCCAGCAAGCACTTGAGGCCACATGGGAACAGACTAAATGGCAAACAATTGCTATGGCCAACCATCCGGCTAAGTGTTGAAGAAGTCTCTTAGTATGGTACCTTAAGAACACATAATGTAGGCCCCAGACAATTGTCAGCAATATACTAAACAGCATAAAGAAACCGGTATAGAAATCAATTATTTGATTTAGCAAGAACTAGTAGCATCTTTGGGGGGGAAGGGAGAGATGCTGTATCAGGGGTGTAGCCAGCCCCTGTTTTCTGGCCAGACCCTGCAAGTTTAAGGTGGGCCTGGCCAAGGGCAGCTTCCGGTCATGTGACCAAAAGCTCACCGCCCCGAGCGAGAGGGAGAGCCATGCACTGGGGCTGGCAATGGCATGAACTTCGCCACTGCCATCACACGACCGCTGCAAGTGGAGCAGAGGTGCGGGTGCCAACACCGCTGCTTCACTCACAACTGAGGGACCCAGTGGCCACAAGCCAACATGACCACTCATGACAAAGTTCACCGGGCTGATGCGGTCTAAGGTGGGTGGGCCCAGGCCTATCTGTGGCTACACCCTGCACTGTATATTCTGGTTTTCAAATGTAGGGAAATTTCTCGTGTGGTGATGAGTAATTTTCACCTAACCTTGTGAAAGAAACCCCTTTGTTATAGAAACATATTCTCTGGGTGGAGATGAGTCCACTCCTCAGACAACCCAGACAATAACTAGCCAAGAAAAATTCAGTCGCATTTCAGCAATCGATTGGTGGTCAGTGGATCTGCAGCAGAAAACTAAAAAGTCTGTGAACTATTTTTCCAGATCCTGCTAACAATTATTAACCAAAGAGCACAGACAGAAATATTAAGGTAACTCTTTTTGCTTTCTTTCTATTAAAAATATTGTTTGTCCCTTGTTCCCATCCTTTGCATGTGACTATGTTAGATTGCAAGCTGTCTGGGAAGGGACCAAGTCGTCTTCTCCGTTTGGACAACGCCTAGCATGTTGTGGGTGTTACCATAATGCAAATAATAATTGAACTAGTGTGTTCTGTAGCTTATTGTGTTTCTGTTGTGGTTAATGTGTAAAATAAAAGGTATCATTTTCCTCAACAGGTCTTTGTATATTCAAAATTATGTCTGCTAGCTTGAATGACAAAAATGAGGTTTTGCTGCATTTTAATACTTTTAAAGCTACAAGTGCCAGTGTCTAAGGGTGTGACTAAGAGTCTGTTTCTTCTTGTATCAACAGAATTGCATTCTGCATTCCAATCTAAGGCCTGGTCCACACTAAAAAGTTAGGTGACCTAGCTACATCACTCAGGGGTGTGACAAATCCACAGCCAATCTAACCCTGAAGTGGACAATGCAAGGTCAACAAAAGAATTCTTCCATTGATCTAGCTACCGGATCTTGGGGAAGTGAAGTACCTACACAAATGGGAGAACCCCTTTCATTGGCATAGGTAGTGTCTACTCTGAAGCACTACAGCAACACAGCTGCAGCTATGCCATCTGAATCTTTTTCCCTGATGATGTATGAGAAGTAAAGCCCAGCTGGATTCTCAGATCCCAGGCTGAATTTCATTAGGAGGAAATGTATTCGTAAGATGAACATATCAGGTACTGAGTCGTCCTAAGGTGCAAACATGAAACTCTCTGAACTCCATTGTTATATGTAATAGTCTTAACAGGCCACTTCACTTTGAATGATCCTTTATGATATGTATTAACTATTTATGCTTGTATTTTGCCATGACGCTGGGAATACTTTTCCCAGAACGGATGAAAAGCTTTGTGTGGCTCATGAGCTTGTCTCTCTCTCTCACCAACAGAAGTTGATCCATTAAAAGAGATTATAACACCCACCAAGTCTCTCTAATACCATTTTTACTCATTTTTCAGAATAGATTTTTCCTTTCATTAGCTTCTATAGTTTACTGCTATAAAAGTAGTCCTGTTGTTAACTGAGTAGGATTTTCATAAAAAATTGACCCTGGCCTAACTATTTCCACTGAAATCAGTATGTGCTGCCCTTCTGGGTCATGTCTTCATAGTATTTTCTTTTTAGTTTCCTGATTTGAAAATGAATTTGTATTTATAATAAAGGGACCAAGAAAAAAGTTTCCTTAACAGAAATGGCCCTACAAAGGTGGAGCAGAAATTTAGTCTGTTTGGGTGGTCTCTTTACATAGAACATTGTCTAACAGGGGTTCTCTTTTAAATAGGCACTGTTTGCTTATCTTCATGCATCAGCAGAACTACCAAGTAAATTCTGATTAGAGAACCATCTCTTCTGGTGGTGTAATTGCTGGGAATGATCTTTTATCATGCAAAACAAAAAAAACACAGCTAACTGTAGATCCCAGAATGAGCTTGGAATGCCAGCAATTCACAAACGTCATTTTACAAAGCATCAGCCTAAACTGAGCTAATTTGATAGGAAGGTCGGTGGTGAATAAAAGAGACACCATGAGATTTTTAATTTGGTCTCCTCTCTTTCTTTAGCTTACTCTCAGTCAAGGGTATATTCTTTTTAAGTTTGTAACCATACTTTAATTATAGATGTAAAAAAGAATCTAACTTACTCCCTTACTAATTAAAGTGTGCCTCACATATGCATCTGTGGTGAATTTCCCATGCTTCCCAGTTTGAATAGGTGGAAGGAACAAAAGTGCTAACTTTAAACTGGAATTCTTTTTCCCACTACCTTGCAGAAAGGATTCATTGTGATTTGATTAATCCATGCATGGTCCACCTCAAATGTTTCCATGGAGACAGGATTTTTTTTTTTTTTTTCTGGATGGCAACTGTTAGGATCAGGGAAGTTAGCTCAGCGGCACACAAAAGCACTCAAGCTCCTAAAGAACCATTTGTTTGACATTTAGTGTGCATAAACAGAACTCCCAAATTCCTTCTCAGAATTATTGTTGTCAGTGCTAATAGAGTACTGTTTTCTTAATGATACTCAATGATGCCTTTTCACTTCAGAGATTAGAAGAATATTCTGTTCTATTGGAAGGAAGCACTTTGTCTTGGTTCAGAAAAACTATGCTCCAAAGCTACAAAAACTGAACAGTACAGTTCTAACACGGGCATCTCAGCCAGCGTAGGACCAAAATATGACTGGCTCATAGAATTATAATTTAGTTGAGATTTACCTGTTGATCTAAAAATCATTACTCTGTGTCACCAAATATTTTTGTTTTAAGAAAAAAAATTTCTGGCTGGATGCATTTGTGTTTTGACTGGCTTTTGAGGAGCAAATGGAGACCCATGGTGACATTGAACATTTCACCAATAATATGAATTTATTTGATATTAGGGTGGGCTAAAATATGTCAATCATTTTTGCATGGACAATTTTAGGGAAAAATACCTTCTTGTCAAAATTCACCACAATTTTGGTTGATTTCTTTGTGTTTTACGAAAAACTAAACAATTTTTTTCAGTTTTTCAAAATCCATTTTCAATTTTAAAAACCTTAACACCCCCACCAAACAACTTTTTTTAAAAAACAGAAAAGTAAAAAAGTGATGAAAACAATATTATTCTATAAAAAAAATGTGGCTTTGGGTTCCATTATGTTAGTGGGAAAACTGACAAATTTTAATTTTGAACAAAAATGTTTTTGTCAAAAATTTTTGTTGAAAAAATGTCAGCGTCCTCTATTTATCATTTATTAATTATTTGTGTTTCTGTAGCACTTGGGAACTAGAGTCTTGGACAGAACCCCATTGTGCAAGATACTATGCAAACAGAACAGAAATGCTTATATTGCATTAATGCCTACAGGCCAATACGTATGAAAACCAGGAGGTAAACTGGAAAATTTATACTGGGTTTTGCTTCATAAGAAAAGTTTGTGATCATAGGGATACTGTTTTTTCAAATGGAAAAAAGAATTATCTTGTAATTTTATTTTCAAGCCTCTAAGTACATATAACAATAGAGAAAGTAAGAAACACAATATATGGCAATATTTCTTTAATATGTTCAGAGTTACAGTCCATCCATATTTTAAACCATAATAATGCTTTGTACTCTTGTAGTAAACTTTCATCTTTCCTAATAAGCTCTCAAAACACTTTGAAATGTTAGCTACTGTAATTAAATTTTATACCACATCTCTAAAGTAGGTAAGAAATATGAAAGAATCACTTCTCTCACAACTGAAAATGTTGTTACCCAGAGTTGGAACCTAACAGCTGTTTTAAAAGGACTCAGTGAGGATATATAGCAATTTAGGCCAGGTAGGAAGAGACAAAAGAACGCCATACAAAGTTGAAATTGCAGGAGAAATTTACAGAGATGGAATGTGATTACCGTAATGGAATTTGGCCACTTCATCTCTCTATGAAGCCTTCAGTGGCACATGTCATGAATGGACCTGGCTGACATGTATGATTAGGTTGTCCTAGAGCGATTTGATGACAAAAGTTCATGTCTTTTGGAAGTCAATTAGATTTCATATTGGTGGGTAGAGCTGCTTGTCTGATAAAAGGAAATGTTGAGCCTGTCACAGGATGGGGCCTCCATGTAACATTCTAAATGAGTTTTCCAAAACTGGGTATAAATTCCTACTGCCGCATTTTCTGCATGCCAAATTGGGAGCATTGCAGTGGATCCTTCCCTTATTAATTGTTTCTACGTCCTCTAATGGGAAACCCAATCAGCAACTGAATGTTTCAGGCTTGAGAGTAGGAAGGGATGGGAAAATGTTAGCAGCCTTCGCAACCTCCTAAAGTAAATAGGAAATCATACAATCTGTGACACTACTATTCCCAGGGGAGTGGCAGCCCTATTTCTATTCCAGTAGGCTATGCTAAGCATGTCAATGCTGAGAATCAGCAGCTGTGAGATAAATAGAGAATAAATGATAGTATGCTGCAAACTGAAAAGCTACTTACACATACCACTGTACCACCTACAGTGCATTTTTTATAATGGTATGCAAACTGGTATGGAATAGGTCCTTGCCAGAGCTGGATCCGGTGGCCCTGTGTTTCCAGGAGCCAGATTGGGCTGAGTACCGGCACTTTAAAAAAAAAAAAAAAAAAAAAAAAAGGCAATGACCACATGTATTTTCTGAGTACAATGGTCAACTTCATAATTCTGGTGACATATGTTAATTTCTAAGTTACCTCATAATTTTTCACAAAATGAAATGCCACAAAGAATTCCATAGTAATCCTAAGAAACAATCATTCTGACCCATACAATCAGCTACAGCCAGCCCTGGGGCTGCTAGAAAAGCTCAGAATCATGCTTTCTTAAGTCAACCTGGTCCCAGGGTATTAGAGAGAGAAAATATCTTTTATTTGACCAACTTCTGCCAGTCAGAGCAGGGCCATCCATAGGGGTGGGTGGGACCCAGGGCCAATTGGCCTGTGGTGGCCCCCAAACCCCTCCCAGTGCTGGGGGAGGCAGGGCCACCCTGGGCCAGAGGCTGGGCTCCACGCTCCCACTCCTGGTCTGGCTGGTCTGCCTCCGGAGGTGAGCTGGCATATGGTTGCGCCGCTCCAGGGGCGGGCCCATCTGGCATGCTGTACAACCTCTGGTGCAGGCTTCCAGGGCCCATGGTCCTGGAGGGCCGCACCAGATCCTGCACCATGCGCCAGTCAGCCCCCACAGGCCCCACCGAAGTGCAGGGCCCTGGGCTGTCGCTCCGGTCACCCACCTCTAGGGACGGCCCTGGGTGAGAGAGACAAGTCTTTGAGCTACACAGAGCACTTCCTGGGAAAGATAATCAGGGCAAATCTAAACTATGTAACTTATGTCAACATACAGCCACTGCAATAATAGAGTCACTTTGCATGTCCACATTATGTTCCTTGTGTCAGCAATGCATGTCCTCCCCAGGACCGCTTGCACTGATTTAACTGTGAGTGTGGGGCATTGTGGGACAGCTTCTGAAAGGCAGCAGCAGTCAATGTAAGCAACACCAGTGTCTATACTGATGGTGCATCAACTAAGCACTACGCCTCTCGTGGAGTGTAGTGGTGAGTTACACTCGTGGGAGATGCATTTTAGTGTAGACACTTAGGCTGCGTCTACACTGGTAAATTAAGTCGACTTAAGCTTCCTTAAGTCGACTTAATTTACCCTGCGTCTACACTACAGTTTCTTTAAGTCGATTTAAGCAGCTTGCTTAAGTCAACTTAAGGAAAATAAAGTCGACTTAATTAAAACGAAGTTGACTTTATAAAACCTGCTTTTTAGTAGACTTAAGGCTTAAGTCGACTCCCTAGAGTCAACTTAAGGCAGTGTAGCTGTGGGGTAGCCCTAAGTTGGCTACCCCAGGGCTACACCAATGCCCTCCCTGCCGGGGGGGAGCCTGGCATGCCCCCCTCCCCCGGCAGGGCAGAGCCCTGACCCCCTTTGCCCCATTGTATCTAGGTACAATGGGACAAAGGCTGAGCCCCCTGGCATTGGGCAAAGGGTGCCCCTCCGCCCCTGTGGACCTGCCCTAGGTCCCTCTAGCCCCACAAAGTCGACCTAGAGCATCCAGTGTGGACGCTCTAGGTTGACTTTTTAAGTTCCCCTTTAAGTCGATTTTATTTTTAAGTAGAGACACACTAAGTCGACTTAAATTCCCCAGTGTAGACATAGCTTTACTGAGTTAGAGCAACGTAAAGCATCTTATACCGTCCTTACTCTGTAGTATAGACCAGGTCTCAGAGTGTCACAGCTATGTAGAAGGTGGAACTGATTGTTTAGCATAAGCTGTTAACACATATTCTAAAGCAGTGGTTTTTTAAAACCACAGGTCAGGACCCTGTAATGAGTCGCAGACCTTCAGGTACTGGGTTGCGACGCCTTCTGCTGCCAACACTGGAAGATTGGAATGCATTGCTGAAAGATGTAATTGTTGGACTGCAGGCATAAATGATTTTTTTTTCAGCTGGGTCCTGAGAAGAAAATTTGAAAACCACTCTGCTAAGGGACTGTTCAAGGTGAAGTGGCCCATGAGCCGCTTTGTAGTTATAGGACATAAAACGGGGTTAGTAGGTTACAGGATTGTTTTAATAAGACATAAATCCAGTGTGTTGGTTCAGTCCATGATTTTTAGCATCTAGCAAAGCTTTTAATTTAAACTGCCAGGCTCATCTTTTGATAGGATTGTGGGGGTTTCCTTTCAGGATGAGGACTGATAGGGGGCGGATATAGAGTGATTGCTTTGTGAAAAGTGTTCACCACCAGATTGTTGATACTGGATGCTTAATGATCAGTGTGGATACCAGTGAGACATGGTATGCCCAATTCTGCAGATTAATAAAGTTTAATGTGCAAGGTTTTTTTATAGGTATACTAGTTAAATATAAAGTCTAAAATTAACTACAATATATTGCAGTTGCTTAGAAGGCTATATACAGGAACAGCTTTTTATTGGGGCTCTGCCAGGCAGTTAGTGGATTTTTTGATTTAACCAAAAGCACCTTTTGCAGAATTAGACATTGATGGAGCATTCCCCTTTGCTTGAGTGGTGAATTTTAATACCTTTTTATATACAACTTTTACCTAATTACCTATTTTTAATTATTATTATTGACATTGGGTTTTTACCCTTAAGTACATTTTATTTTTATCATAATAAATGAGGATGTTAAAATAACATTTGGTAATAAGAGAGGCAGTAAACAAAATATGCCCTTTGGCAGTGGAAAAATGTTTTTTTTAGACATTGAAGGATAACTTGTTATTTCCATCACCATTATTTATATGCAGCTGCAAGCAGATATATTATGTATTTCGTCTTATTATGTGCCATGGTATGCAGAATCTGAGACGTCTGCAAGGTTATTCATATTTCTATTTATCTCTGCCAATGGGAGGATGTCACCCTGCTGAGGCCAGAATGGTCAAGCAAGCAACTTAAGCCATGCGAGGCCCCAAAACAGTGGTAAAGCAAATTAAATTACACTGGGTCTCCAGCACAGATGATAGGGTGGTTTTTGTTATTTATCATTTTCCTGTGTAAGGTCATTCAAGAACTTAGTCTGATTTCACCCACTTAATTGTTGTTGTGGCATTTAATGCACTAATGAGGTATACCACATGTTGGGATAGACGTGTAGAATCTACTGATGTTGCAAGGTGTATTGGGGGAGCGTTGAGCTATGTTTACAGGTTTTGCATCTGTTGTTCTGGCAAAGTTTGGTGCCACTTTGAGTTGGTGTCCTTATCTGTAGGGAACTTGCTTCTGATGATGAGCTTGGTGAGGTTGGGCATTGTTTGAAGGCTAGAAGAGGGTTGTGACGCTGTCAGGATTTAAGGAACCATTTATGATATTATTGTGTGTTAATATTTTATAATTGTTATAATCCATAGGAACTATGCCATGTTTGATGTCAATAGAAAGGTAATAATTTGTGGGAATGATCATATAGTTTGTGTAGGATTTGTATTCATATTAGAAGTTAGGAATGTGATTGTTATATTTTAACTTGTGTAAGGTTGGGAAAATGCCCCAGACTGAATGTCTGCCCAGCCATTGTCTCCTTAAGGGCCTATTAAGGAAGCTCCTCAGATAACAGGATAAAGAAGAAAACCTGTTGAGCCACTAGGACTTAAACATGTGACTCAACTCCAATTTGATTGGAGAGACCTGCACACAGCATGGAGAAGGCCAGAGATGATATAAGGCAGCAAGTCCAACTCCATTTTGCTTTCAAGTCCTCAGTCTACAGCCAACACCCATCTCTGGAACTATTCCTCTGAGACTGAACAAAGGATTGAGGCCCACCCTAATGCTGGGTGTTTACCAGAGGAACAAGCCTGCAAACTGCTTTTCATGAACTTTAAATCATTTGTATGTATGTGATTCGCTTTGACCCTTTAACATCTC
>VOCT01107501.1:0-11079 GCA_007922175.1 Pelusios castaneus | reverse complement strand
TCAGCAGGTCTCTCAGAGATAGCCTTTTCAGGCATATGGGTTACATTTGCTTAGCCCATCTAGCGGTGATCGTGCCCACCCTTTCAGGAATGAAAATTCCTGTGGCCTTTCCCTTCACTTCTTGGCAGAATGAGAGAAAAAAAAATTAAGTGAGTTTGGTCACCGTGTGTCAGAACTCCCGAGCTTGATTCCTGGTCTTGGGAATTGTAATTCTGGGCCGTGAATTAATCCACATGTGGGTTCCATTTGCCATGGAACCTGGCTTGAAGAAACCTAACCAAGCAGAAAGAACTCTGTGTGGGCAGCCGCTGCTCGCTGAGACTCACAGAGGGAAGTTGGTTAATCAGTTTTCGTGATCGCTTCAAAATGTTTCCCCTCACGGTGTGACTCTGATACAAGGATATGCGGAGATGTCTCCGGATTGCAGGCCGCTCAGTTGCAAGTACACTGGGCATTTGGAGGTATCTTTAGTGACGGTGAGGCGACCTTTGAGAACACTCTTATAATTAGTGTGTGCATTGTGCTAGCTGCTTCCGGCCTATTCCAGCCATTTCCCGGCTGGCTGGTGGTAGCAGTGCATATCATAGCTAGTGAGAGAAAATCTGGTGGTGGTGCAGGTAAGTTGGACGGTTTCTCCGGCCTTCTTGATTCCCCCTCCCCGGACACCACCAGGCTAACCTTGGAATAGATACCGGAGAGAAAATAAATAAAGGAGAAATATTTTACTGAATCCCGGCAATGCGATTTTTAGGGGGCATGGGGTGCAAGGTGCACAGCCGGTGGGCGAGTTCAGTCCTTAGCAGCCGGGAGCAGCAGGAGGAAGTCCAGGATCAAACTGGGTGGGTTCCATGTCTGCGGCTGAAGGGCTGATTCCCCAGGTGGGTGGGTTGGGAAGCTGAATCCCAGTTCTGGTTCCTAGCGATGTGACCTGCCGGGCCCTGGGATATGAATGAAGAGGGCTCTCTGTAACGTATTTGCATGGGACAAGGAGAATGGGAACAATATAAAGGGAGACCTAGTAGGACAGCGGCACCCTATGGAATTTAAATCACCGTGTTGGGGGGATCTGATGGTTCAATCTTAATACCTAAGTTTCCCGTTGAGGATATTGTCCTAGTTATACCTGGAAGTATTAAGCTACCTGATTTACTGTATCTGCCCCAGCCCACCCCACTTTTGATGTTGATTTCAATGTTATGAACTGGGAGCCTCTTACATAATGAGCCATTCTTGGTCGTGAGAATGTGTAAAAACAGTCTGGAAACAAACCATGCAAAGATGTTTCAGGCAAGTTTCTGCATTGAGCTGTACAGTTGGAAAGGGCTTTGGAAGAATCAGATTGCTTACGTCTCTGAGAAAGGATCGTCCTGCAGTGTAGGATATCACATCTGTAGGTGGACAGGCCCTTGTGATGGCCCTTTTAAAAAGAGGTAGCCTGCATTTATTTTCCTCCCATTCTGTAAGCTCCCCATCTTCAAAGCATCCTATTAAGTGAGATTTTCTCGCACAAAAGCTCTTGATATATATACATTTGTTAGTCTTTAAAAGTGCCACAGGACTCCTTGTTTGTTTTACAAGAGGTGAATTTAACACAGAGAACTGCCAGAGGGCTGGCCGAGAATGTCACTGGGGGGATATTGGCCAGGCTTTTCGGTCATTCCCACTGCTCTTCACTAAGGACTCAGTTTCTTCATTGACTTCATTGGGAAAAGGAGGAGGTCTTAGAATCTAGAGTGTCAGATCGGAAAGCCCGGATGAATCACTGGGGACATCAACAGAGTGAGGGCGGATGCACCTACTCCTTCCTGCTCTATTCAAATACCCCCCTGGGCATCTGCTTCCTGCGCTCCCCGGGGGGACATGGAGTCAGAGGAGCCTCTCTCTCTCTCTCTCTCTCTCTCTCTCTCTCTCTCTCTCTCTCTCTCTTCAATTACAGCTATGTGAGGTGTGCATGACGGGAGTTCCCCCGGTTGTTCTCATGGCAGTGAAGGATGAGGGCCACAACTATGGAAACACTTCCTCTGTCTCTGCAGGGGGGAGGCTTTGTTCTGAGCTCAGAAACTGGCTCCCTTCACTGTGTGTCTCTGCACAGTAACCCACAGAAGCTGTCCTGGGCTTTTAAGCTGGTTATTTGCTCGTTGGAGGCTCTGTACCGGCCGTTGATAAACTGGCAGAGTTGGAGGTATATGGTATCTCACCAGACACTCCAGGCCCTTTCCAGGTTTCTGTCTCATTCACGCGATATAAAATCTGGTAATTACTCTGACTGATTGGGTCAGAACTATCTGTGAGCAGACTCCTCTGTAGAAAACGAGGAGGAGGAAAATATGGGGGAACCAGGAGCATTTAATACTTTCTCCTTTCACTAACTGGATAATAAAGTAAGGGAGAGCATTGTACAAATATATTAATGTCACTGCAGAAAAAAACAATAATACACTACTGCTTCTCAAGTGGATTTCTGGAGAGAAAATACCCTCTAGAGATGACTGAAGGAAAAGGAAATGGACCTGAAGTCTCATATTTTCCTGGTCTCAGGAACAGCTGTCTGCGGATTGTCTTTCTGGTTCCTTCCCGAGCAGAGGGAGAGATTTAAGCAGGAAGGTGTCACCACCATTGGCATATCCCCCTCCTTATGATAGACACACATTTCTATTCTCATTTATAGATTTCCGTGACTTTGACAACTGAACTAGACTAACATGGCGACCCCTATGAAATTTGACAAAAGGATATCTTCGGAAAAGAGCCTCATGCTCCAATACCCATTCCCAGTTTATGTACCGGGAGTCCTACTGGGATTCATTTTCAGAATTCCAGACTTGATTTGTTACCAATAACCAATAACTGAAAAGAATGATCACTTATTCCTTTTCTCTTATTGCTGACTGATTATCGTGGGGTACTGAATAAATTTGTACAGGTGGAGATAATTTCATTTGGCTGGGTTCCTGGTCCTTCGTCTCATTGTATAGCAGATCCTTTGTGATTCCAAGGTTTGATGGTGTTTGACATAATGGACCAGGGCACCAGCTTTACTCAGTCTGGGTAGCAGGACCTCGCAGACTCCATCTCAGTGAGACTCTGACCCTGTATCCATTGTCCTTCTTTTGGCCTTGTCCAAAGCTCGGTAAAGTCAACCAAACTTTTCAGAATGGATTGCAGTGGTGATTGGATCAGCTCCTTAATGTATTTCTGTCCCTGAAACGGGGAGACACCGGACTAGAGTCGGTCAGGAGAGTGATGGATGTAAAGGAAAATCGACAGACAAGTGGTTCCCAACCTTTTTACTCAAGGGACACAATCATCAATCATTTGTACAGCTCTGAAGGGCCACCAGTCTTTGCCAGCAGATCTCTCCCCCTTCCCCCAAAGAAGCAGTTTGCCTAAGGAGGCAAGAATCTTCCTTGCCACAGCAGGGAAACCGTATGGATCCTGCAGCTGAGGCACTTTATATCTGAAGGCAGTGGCCCCCTTCCACATCAAGGGGGACAGAAGGTCAGTGCTGCCCTTCCTGGCTCAAGCAAGGACCCCAGCACTTATCTACCACCTAGGCAGAGTGCTTTGCCATGCTCCTTGCTACAGATCGGAGGTGGGGGGCGGGGAACATTAATCTCCTATCCCTTTGGCTGCAGCAAGGAGCCTGCATCAGGCTTTTGGCCTTGTGGGAAGAAGCCCCACCTGGGTCTTTAGGCAGTGACTCCATGCTGCAGCCAGCAGGAGAGGAGTTGAGGGCCACTTTGAAAGCCTCCCAGGGCCACTTTTGGCCTCCTGAAAAACAGGTTAGGAACCACTGCCATAGACAGCTAGATGGATAGATTGACAGATCCCTTCCTCCCCCTCACCTCCGCCTGTTTTAACATGTTATGAAAACAGGAGGGTAGCTTGGATAAATCATTAAGATGACATATTTCTGGGAGATAAAGCCTGAATTCACTCCTTTCTTTGAGCAACTCTGATTTCTCGAATTCCTCCAGCGATATCATCCAGCACCCAAACTCCCTGGATGAAATATGCATGCAAATTCCTGTCCTTGGGATTCCTAAATAAACACAAGTAGATTAATTGAATTGTACAGGGAAAGGATGCTGGATGCATGGGGGAGACATTATGTGACATGGCCCTAGGTTCCCAGCCTGGCTGTGTGGCCGTTATTTGCTGAGACTCATAGAGGTGACTCCATGTGCAGCGCAGGGAGCCGAGTAGTTATATTACAGGTTTGATGCCTGTAAGCAAATCATGCTGAAATACACATCCCTGTGCCGATGTGGCTTTATTTTTCCTTGTTGTCGTCTTTTCTTTGCTGTTCCCCAGTGTTTTGAATCTTAACACCTACTTTGATTTGCTGTTACAGCCTGACCTGATGCTATGTCATACACTCCCCTGCATTTTATTTCCTCCCACTCTGTAACTTTCCTATCTTCAAAGCGTCTGACGAAGTGGGATTTTCTCCCACGAAAGCTCATGCGATTAATAAATCTGTTAGTCTTTAAAAGTGCCACAAGACTCTGTTGTCTTTCTACAATAGACTAACACGGCTACCCCTTTGGAATTTGTCTTTTCTTTGGTTTGTTTTGGTTTTGTTTGTTGTTTTAAGCTGACATTGATTCTGGGTTTGATAGCGTTTTCTTCCCACCCTCCCCCAGACTTTAAGAGGATCGGTCCAGCCCTTTGCAGTGAACTAAGGACCAGCCAGGCTCTGTGCTCTCCGGGTGAAGCCAAGTTGGCTAAAGCAGAGCAGCCAGAAATGAACCGGTCTGTGAGTTTCCAGGGCCCGGAGTGTCGGTGTCCAACCAGCCGGAACGTTCCCTACTGACCGCAACGGGAGGTTTTTGTCTGAGCTCAGACCGGCTTCCCCTCACTGTGTCTCTCGCACAGTAATACACGGAGGTGTCTCCGGGTTGCAGGCCTGTCAGTTGCAGGTACACTTGGCTTTTGGAGGTGTCTCTGGTGATAGTGAGGCGATTTTTCAAAGCATCATTATAGTAAGTGCTTCCACTACTCAAGATTACTCCAGCCCACTCCAACCCTTTCCCGGCTGGCTGACGGACCCAGTGCACATAATAGCTAGTGAGAGAGAATCCGGACACCGTGCAAGTCAGTTTGAGGGTCTCTCCGGGCTTCTTGAGTCCCCCTCCGGACTCCACGAGGGTAATCTGTGAATAGACACCTGTAGAAGGGAGAAGAAAAAGAGGAACTACTTCACTGATTACGAGAGGGGCTGTTATTAGGGAACATGTAGTACCGGGCGATCAGCTGGAGCTGAGATTCCGCTCTTACCTGCTGGGAGAAGCGCGAGGAAGGCGAGGATCAGACTAGATGCCATGTAGGCAGCTGACGGGCTGGTTTCCCAGGTGGGCGGTTTGGCAAGCTGAAGCCCCAGCGCTTGGCTCTGAGCGCTGTGAGTGACGGGGACTGGGCTATGAATAGGGCCCCGGGGAACTCATTTGCATAGGACAAGTGGTGGGGAGAGTATAAAGGGACACCTAGCAGGAGTGTGACACTGTATAGAATTGTAAATACAGAGAAGGGAGATCTGAGGGTTTAATCTTAACACCTAGACTTCCCTTTGAATATATTGTCCTCATTAGACTTGGACGTATAAAACTAACAGATTTCTCTCTCTCTCTCCTCCTCCTCCTCCTCCTCATCATCATCATGTCTCTCTGCACCTCCCATGAGCACTTTTAATGTTGATTTCAATGTTAAGAACTAAGATCCTCTTAGCTGACTGAGGCATCCCTTGTTCGTGAGATTCTGGAAAATTAGTCTGGAAACAAGTTGTGCGAAGATGCTTCGGGAAAGTTTCTGCATTGTGCTGTATAGTTGGAAAGAATTTTGGAGTGAAATTGCTTAGTCTGGTGAAAAGGGACCTTTCTGCAGCGTAGGAAAAATGTCATGGCCCTTTCACAAGAGTGAATTTCATCCACAAAAAACAGCCAGTGGACTGGCAGGAAGGTCACCCGTAAGGTTATAGGCCAGGCCCTTCCAATCATTCCCGTTGCTCATCACTCGGGACTCAGCATCTCCCTTGACTTCTAACATGAAAGGAAGGGAGTCTTTAGAGCGGAGAGTGTCTGATCGGCAAGCCCTGGTGAGTCACTGGGGGGAACAACGGAGCGCGAGTGGATGCACCTGCTTCTTCTTCTTCCTCTGTTCAAATATCCCTTGGGTATCTGCTCCCTGCGCTCCCCAGGGGGAAATGGAATCACGGAGCCTCTCTCCCCTCTTACAGCTGTGTGCGGTGTTGATGAAGGGAGATATTTTGTGTCGGTTCTGCTGGCTGTGGAGGGAGAGCGCCACCATGAGGAAGAAACTTCTTCAGTCTGTGCAGGGGAAGATTTTTGGTCTGAGTTCAGAAAGCGACTCCCTTTCACTGTGTGTGTCTGCACAGTCATACACGGAGGTAGTCCCCGGGTTTCAGGCTGCTCATTTGTCGGTAGAAATTAGAGCTCTTCTTAGAGCTTCTGTTTCGGCGGAGTAGAAATCTGCAGCCACTCCCGCCCCTTTCCTGGTTCCTGTCTGACCCATAGAGCTGAGGCAATGTGCAGGGTAGGGATTTCTCTACTTTTATAGCGTTTGATACCTTTAAGCAAATATTGCTGAAATACACCGCACTGATCGACAGCATCACTCTGCGTACTGCGCCTGTGGCTTCTGTTTTTGTTTTAAGCTGACATTATTTCTGGATTTGTTTATAGTCTTTTCTGCCCCCCTCTCCCGTCTCCGACTTCAAGGGGTTGTAGAACGGGAGCCTTTATTCGCCCGTGGAGTCATAGACTGTATTTTCAAACGTGCTGGATGTTAGAGGGGAGGTATCGGTGCAGCCCTTTTCAGTCAGGTAGGGACCGGCCTGTGGTCCGTGCTCTGGATGAAGCTAGACGTGTCTAAAGCAGAGCAACTGGAAATAAAGTGGTTGTTCCCTTTTTTGACTTTCCAGTTCCCGGAGTGTCGGTGTCCAACCAGCCGGGACTTTCCCTACGGATCACCACGGAAAGTTTTTGTCAGAGCTCACAGCGGCTTCCCCTCGCTGGATCTCTCGCACAGTAATAGCGGGCGGTGTCCTCGGCTCTCAGGCCGGTCATTTGCAGATACAACACGTTTCTGGAATTGTCCCTGGAGGTGGTGAATCGCCCTTGGACGGTCTGGAAATACTTCTGGCTCCGTCCATCGTACTTAATCGAAGCCACCCACTCCAGACCGTTTCCGGGAGCCTGCCTGACCCAATGCATGTAGTAGCTGCTGAAGTCGAAGCCGGAGGCTTTGCAGGAGAGGCGGAGAGAGTCTCCGGGCTTCTTCACATCCCCTCCGGACTCCACCAGCTGTACTTGGGACCGGGCACCTGGGATTCAAGACATATTACAGGGAATATTAGTGTCTAGACAACAATGTAACTATCTCCTGCCTTTCCAGCCCATGGAAAAGGAGAAAATACCTTCCATGGAGGCTGCGATGAGAACGAGATATAGACACAGCCTCATTGTCCTGGAGTTCGCGGGGAAAGTTCTCAGGTAGGTTGGCAGCTGATTCCAGGGATTGCAGATTGTGTTTTTGGTGAAGCCTAGGAAGAGAGAGAGACATTTAACAGGAAACTGTCATCCCTATTTCCATACCGCCCTCCTGATAAGAGACAAACTACTTCCCCTTGTTTTACCCTTTAGAGAGCAGGTCAGCGGTATCCGGCCTGATTATGGGCTCTCCAGTTGACCACAGCTGTAACTTCTAATGAAGCTACTAACTCATCTTTGTACACTGTGCTCCAGGCTGCAACGAGGTTTGCATGGCTGCCTGGAGCAGCTCCCCAGATTCTCAACGAGGGGGACTCATGGGGAGATGGAGGGTGTCTCAGGAGGAGCAGGTCTGCTCAATCCTCCAAACCAAATTAAGCGGCCGCACTGGCTATGGAGACCTGAAGGGGGCAGACTCTGTAGCGCTAGAGTCTTGACTAGCTGCTCCAGCAGTTGTTTCAGACTGGTGTTCTCGGGGGACTCTGTAACACCCTAAATGTAAATTCTTATCGGGACTTTGTAAAATACCCCCTCACCCTTCATAAAAACCTTGAAACTAACCCTAAACCCAACTTTTCACCGCACAATAAAGGTAACGCCTTACCTAAAATTTGACACCTAACCAAAGACAAATCAAAATGTGTACCCTAATCCTAATTCTTAACTAACCTTAATCTTTACCTCATAATCCTAATCGTAAAGGTATAAACTAATTTTAAGACTCAATCTGGCTCTCCTATTACATATCATGTGTCATACTAACATTTAACTGGTACCACACAACACAAATTTATGTCCTCTTGCTAAATCCTAACTAAATGTAACCCCACATGTAACCCTAAACCTTAACTCTACCCGTAAACCTAACACTAATATCAATCATAAACATTAATCCTACCCTGGGTCCAGAATCCCTGCTCTAACCCTAAAGTCTAAACCCTATACCTTAGGCATTATTCATGGAAGGAGCTAGGTGATAATGGATAAGGGGAATGCGGTGGACCTAATTTACTTAGATTTCAGCAAGGCATTTGATACGGTTACACATAGTGAATTATTAGTTAAATTACAAAAGATGGGGATTAAAACTAATATAGTAAGGAGGACATGGAATTTGTTAAAGAGGAGGCTACAGCCGGTCATGTTGGAGGGTGAACTGTCAAGCTGGAGGGAGGTTACTAGTGGAGTCCCTCAGGGATCTTATATAACCTTTTTGTTACTGACATTGGCTCCAAAAGTGTGAATTAGCTGATGAAGTTAGTGGATGACACCAAGTTGGGAGGTGTTGCCAATCCAGAGAAGAATAGGGACATCCTACAGAAAGATCTGGATGACCTTGTAAACTGGATTATTAGAATAGGATGAAATTTAATAATGGGATTGCAAAGTGAAGCATTTAGGGACAAATAACAAGAATTGTTCCCAAAAATTGGGGATGCATCAGTTAGCAGGAACACAGGAGGAGAAGGACCTGGGAGTACTGGTTGATCACAGTATGACTGTGAGTCGCCAATGTGATGTGACCATGAAAAAAGCTAATGTGGTCCTTGGATGCATCAGAAGAGGGATATGGAGCAGAGATAGGGAGGTGTTAGTGCTGTTATACAAGGCACTGGTGAGACGTCATATATTATGTGCATTTCTGGTCTCCCAGGTTTAAAAAATAATTCAATCTGGAACAGGTGCAGAGAAGGGCCACAAGGATGATTCCTAGAATGGAGAACCTGCCTTATGAAAGGAGACTTAAGGAGCTTGGCTTGTTTAGCCTAACCAAAAGAAGGTTGAAGGGAAATATGATTGCTCTCTATATATACATAAGAGGGATAAATACCAGGGAGAGAGAGAAATTATTTGAGTATAGCACCAATGTGGATACAAGAACAAATGATTACAAACTGCTCAGGAAATTTAGGCTTGAAATTAGACACATGTTTCTAACCATGAGAGGAGTAAAATTCTGGAATAGCCTTCCAAGGGGAACTGTGGGGCCAAAATCCATAGCTTCTTTCAAAACTGAGCTTGATAAATTTATGGAGGAGTTGGTCTGATGGGAAACCTAGTTTAGTAATTGACTGATCTTTGACTACTGGTGGTGGATATGCCAGTGGTCTAAGAAGGGAGGGTAGATGGGGGTGGATTCTGAGTTATTACAGAGAATTCTTTCTTGGGTGACTTGTTGGTGAGACTTGCCCACATGCTAAGGGTTTAACTTCTCACCACCAAGCTGTGTTTTGGTCATGACTACCCCCGCACAGAGAGGTGGGATTCCGCAGCTCTAGTGTTTACAGCAGGGCTAGCCACCTTTATAGACCCATGATGGCCCTTCCTCCCCAAACCTTAGACTGTGCTGGTGGCCCCCTCTACTGAAAAAATGTTGTGGCCAGCTGAAAATTTGGCTGTGGCCACGGGTATGTGTGTGTGTGTGTGCTTCTCTGGCATGCCATGGAAAGACGCTGCCGAGAACAGCTCAATAACAAACACGGTTTACCGGTGTAAACAGCAGTTTACAAAACAAAAATAAACACCGGTTTACAACTTTAGTTTGATTCTGTAAAAGCAGAAAAGTTTCATTTCATATCTAAATACAATTCTCAAATAATATCCATCCCCCCTACAGTAACTGTTATATTAAGTGTAACTTTCACAACTATGCACAACAAATTTTCACTTGTTAATTGAACCATATTTTGCAAAAACTTGTAAGGGGCTCACTTATTCTTTTTTAGGAAATGACTGTGTACAGATGGTAGGAGAGTGTGGCAGGGGATGGGGAGGCAGGTGCAGGGCAGAGCTGAGAAGGGAGGGTGGGTGGGGTGCCAGGGGAGCATGGCAGGTCAAGCAAGGTCAGGGATAGCTATGTGGGGTGTCAAGGGGGAGTGTGGGGAGCAGGGTAGGGCAGGGAATGGATGGTAAGGAGGGCAGGGGTGTGATGGCAGGGGAGAATCGCAGGGCAGGGGAGGATAAGGGTAGCCATGTGGGGTGGCAGGGAAAAGCATGGGAAGTAGGGCAGGTGCTGCAAGGGAGGGCTGGGGGTGGTAGGTCAAGGGAGGGCAAGGGATGGCCGTGTCAGGTGGCAAGGGGGAGTGTGGGGAGCATAGCAGAGGGGGGGAGAGATGGCAGGGGTGGACAGAGGTGGGGTGACAAGGGAGCGGGATAGGGAAAGGGAAGGAAGCAGTGAAGCCTGGTGGTGGGACCCCCCACCACTTCCCTTCCTTCCCCAAGCCTTCCTTGCTCCCTGACCCCTTTCTCCTGCCCCATACCACTTGGGCTCTTCAACTCCTTTTTCAACCCATGCAACACAGGCTTCCCTTCCCTGTGGACTACCCGACCCCTCCCTGGCCCTGTGCTGTTCGGGCTCCCTGTGCTGGTTTTTGCAAGGATCACAGTATGTCTCGTTTCACGGTGTGTCTCGCACTCAGTGACACCGGGCGTGTCCCCGGATTTCCCGCTGCTCGTCTGCAGACATATCAGGGTGCTAGGGTCATCTCTGGAGACCGTAAATCGCCCTTTAATTGAGTCACCACAGTGTATCCAACGGCCGGTAGTGCTGGCGATCCACTGCAGCCTCTTC
>VOCT01107499.1:0-11083 GCA_007922175.1 Pelusios castaneus | reverse complement strand
TCAGCAGGTCTCTCAGAGATAGCCTTTTCAGGCATATGGGTTACATTTGCTTAGCCCATCTAGCGGTGATCGTGCCCACCCTTTCAGGAATGAAAATTCCTGTGGCCTTTCCCTTCACTTCTTGGCAGAATGAGAGAAAAAAAAATTAAGTGAGTTTGGTCACCGTGTGTCAGAACTCCCGAGCTTGATTCCTGGTCTTGGGAATTGTAATTCTGGGCCGTGAATTAATCCACATGTGGGTTCCATTTGCCATGGAACCTGGCTTGAAGAAACCTAACCAAGCAGAAAGAACTCTGTGTGGGCAGCCGCTGCTCGCTGAGACTCACAGAGGGAAGTTGGTTAATCAGTTTTCGTGATCGCTTCAAAATGTTTCCCCTCACGGTGTGACTCTGATACAAGGATATGCGGAGATGTCTCCGGATTGCAGGCCGCTCAGTTGCAAGTACACTGGGCATTTGGAGGTATCTTTAGTGACGGTGAGGCGACCTTTGAGAACACTCTTATAATTAGTGTGTGCATTGTGCTAGCTGCTTCCGGCCTATTCCAGCCATTTCCCGGCTGGCTGGTGGTAGCAGTGCATATCATAGCTAGTGAGAGAAAATCTGGTGGTGGTGCAGGTAAGTTGGACGGTTTCTCCGGCCTTCTTGATTCCCCCTCCCCGGACACCACCAGGCTAACCTTGGAATAGATACCGGAGAGAAAATAAATAAAGGAGAAATATTTTACTGAATCCCGGCAATGCGATTTTTAGGGGGCATGGGGTGCAAGGTGCACAGCCGGTGGGCGAGTTCAGTCCTTAGCAGCCGGGAGCAGCAGGAGGAAGTCCAGGATCAAACTGGGTGGGTTCCATGTCTGCGGCTGAAGGGCTGATTCCCCAGGTGGGTGGGTTGGGAAGCTGAATCCCAGTTCTGGTTCCTAGCGATGTGACCTGCCGGGCCCTGGGATATGAATGAAGAGGGCTCTCTGTAACGTATTTGCATGGGACAAGGAGAATGGGAACAATATAAAGGGAGACCTAGTAGGACAGCGGCACCCTATGGAATTTAAATCACCGTGTTGGGGGGATCTGATGGTTCAATCTTAATACCTAAGTTTCCCGTTGAGGATATTGTCCTAGTTATACCTGGAAGTATTAAGCTACCTGATTTACTGTATCTGCCCCAGCCCACCCCACTTTTGATGTTGATTTCAATGTTATGAACTGGGAGCCTCTTACATAATGAGCCATTCTTGGTCGTGAGAATGTGTAAAAACAGTCTGGAAACAAACCATGCAAAGATGTTTCAGGCAAGTTTCTGCATTGAGCTGTACAGTTGGAAAGGGCTTTGGAAGAATCAGATTGCTTACGTCTCTGAGAAAGGATCGTCCTGCAGTGTAGGATATCACATCTGTAGGTGGACAGGCCCTTGTGATGGCCCTTTTAAAAAGAGGTAGCCTGCATTTATTTTCCTCCCATTCTGTAAGCTCCCCATCTTCAAAGCATCCTATTAAGTGAGATTTTCTCGCACAAAAGCTCTTGATATATATACATTTGTTAGTCTTTAAAAGTGCCACAGGACTCCTTGTTTGTTTTACAAGAGGTGAATTTAACACAGAGAACTGCCAGAGGGCTGGCCGAGAATGTCACTGGGGGGATATTGGCCAGGCTTTTCGGTCATTCCCACTGCTCTTCACTAAGGACTCAGTTTCTTCATTGACTTCATTGGGAAAAGGAGGAGGTCTTAGAATCTAGAGTGTCAGATCGGAAAGCCCGGATGAATCACTGGGGACATCAACAGAGTGAGGGCGGATGCACCTACTCCTTCCTGCTCTATTCAAATACCCCCCTGGGCATCTGCTTCCTGCGCTCCCCGGGGGGACATGGAGTCAGAGGAGCCTCTCTCTCTCTCTCTCTCTCTCTCTCTCTCTCTCTCTCTCTCTCTCTCTTCAATTACAGCTATGTGAGGTGTGCATGACGGGAGTTCCCCCGGTTGTTCTCATGGCAGTGAAGGATGAGGGCCACAACTATGGAAACACTTCCTCTGTCTCTGCAGGGGGGAGGCTTTGTTCTGAGCTCAGAAACTGGCTCCCTTCACTGTGTGTCTCTGCACAGTAACCCACAGAAGCTGTCCTGGGCTTTTAAGCTGGTTATTTGCTCGTTGGAGGCTCTGTACCGGCCGTTGATAAACTGGCAGAGTTGGAGGTATATGGTATCTCACCAGACACTCCAGGCCCTTTCCAGGTTTCTGTCTCATTCACGCGATATAAAATCTGGTAATTACTCTGACTGATTGGGTCAGAACTATCTGTGAGCAGACTCCTCTGTAGAAAACGAGGAGGAGGAAAATATGGGGGAACCAGGAGCATTTAATACTTTCTCCTTTCACTAACTGGATAATAAAGTAAGGGAGAGCATTGTACAAATATATTAATGTCACTGCAGAAAAAAACAATAATACACTACTGCTTCTCAAGTGGATTTCTGGAGAGAAAATACCCTCTAGAGATGACTGAAGGAAAAGGAAATGGACCTGAAGTCTCATATTTTCCTGGTCTCAGGAACAGCTGTCTGCGGATTGTCTTTCTGGTTCCTTCCCGAGCAGAGGGAGAGATTTAAGCAGGAAGGTGTCACCACCATTGGCATATCCCCCTCCTTATGATAGACACACATTTCTATTCTCATTTATAGATTTCCGTGACTTTGACAACTGAACTAGACTAACATGGCGACCCCTATGAAATTTGACAAAAGGATATCTTCGGAAAAGAGCCTCATGCTCCAATACCCATTCCCAGTTTATGTACCGGGAGTCCTACTGGGATTCATTTTCAGAATTCCAGACTTGATTTGTTACCAATAACCAATAACTGAAAAGAATGATCACTTATTCCTTTTCTCTTATTGCTGACTGATTATCGTGGGGTACTGAATAAATTTGTACAGGTGGAGATAATTTCATTTGGCTGGGTTCCTGGTCCTTCGTCTCATTGTATAGCAGATCCTTTGTGATTCCAAGGTTTGATGGTGTTTGACATAATGGACCAGGGCACCAGCTTTACTCAGTCTGGGTAGCAGGACCTCGCAGACTCCATCTCAGTGAGACTCTGACCCTGTATCCATTGTCCTTCTTTTGGCCTTGTCCAAAGCTCGGTAAAGTCAACCAAACTTTTCAGAATGGATTGCAGTGGTGATTGGATCAGCTCCTTAATGTATTTCTGTCCCTGAAACGGGGAGACACCGGACTAGAGTCGGTCAGGAGAGTGATGGATGTAAAGGAAAATCGACAGACAAGTGGTTCCCAACCTTTTTACTCAAGGGACACAATCATCAATCATTTGTACAGCTCTGAAGGGCCACCAGTCTTTGCCAGCAGATCTCTCCCCCTTCCCCCAAAGAAGCAGTTTGCCTAAGGAGGCAAGAATCTTCCTTGCCACAGCAGGGAAACCGTATGGATCCTGCAGCTGAGGCACTTTATATCTGAAGGCAGTGGCCCCCTTCCACATCAAGGGGGACAGAAGGTCAGTGCTGCCCTTCCTGGCTCAAGCAAGGACCCCAGCACTTATCTACCACCTAGGCAGAGTGCTTTGCCATGCTCCTTGCTACAGATCGGAGGTGGGGGGCGGGGAACATTAATCTCCTATCCCTTTGGCTGCAGCAAGGAGCCTGCATCAGGCTTTTGGCCTTGTGGGAAGAAGCCCCACCTGGGTCTTTAGGCAGTGACTCCATGCTGCAGCCAGCAGGAGAGGAGTTGAGGGCCACTTTGAAAGCCTCCCAGGGCCACTTTTGGCCTCCTGAAAAACAGGTTAGGAACCACTGCCATAGACAGCTAGATGGATAGATTGACAGATCCCTTCCTCCCCCTCACCTCCGCCTGTTTTAACATGTTATGAAAACAGGAGGGTAGCTTGGATAAATCATTAAGATGACATATTTCTGGGAGATAAAGCCTGAATTCACTCCTTTCTTTGAGCAACTCTGATTTCTCGAATTCCTCCAGCGATATCATCCAGCACCCAAACTCCCTGGATGAAATATGCATGCAAATTCCTGTCCTTGGGATTCCTAAATAAACACAAGTAGATTAATTGAATTGTACAGGGAAAGGATGCTGGATGCATGGGGGAGACATTATGTGACATGGCCCTAGGTTCCCAGCCTGGCTGTGTGGCCGTTATTTGCTGAGACTCATAGAGGTGACTCCATGTGCAGCGCAGGGAGCCGAGTAGTTATATTACAGGTTTGATGCCTGTAAGCAAATCATGCTGAAATACACATCCCTGTGCCGATGTGGCTTTATTTTTCCTTGTTGTCGTCTTTTCTTTGCTGTTCCCCAGTGTTTTGAATCTTAACACCTACTTTGATTTGCTGTTACAGCCTGACCTGATGCTATGTCATACACTCCCCTGCATTTTATTTCCTCCCACTCTGTAACTTTCCTATCTTCAAAGCGTCTGACGAAGTGGGATTTTCTCCCACGAAAGCTCATGCGATTAATAAATCTGTTAGTCTTTAAAAGTGCCACAAGACTCTGTTGTCTTTCTACAATAGACTAACACGGCTACCCCTTTGGAATTTGTCTTTTCTTTGGTTTGTTTTGGTTTTGTTTGTTGTTTTAAGCTGACATTGATTCTGGGTTTGATAGCGTTTTCTTCCCACCCTCCCCCAGACTTTAAGAGGATCGGTCCAGCCCTTTGCAGTGAACTAAGGACCAGCCAGGCTCTGTGCTCTCCGGGTGAAGCCAAGTTGGCTAAAGCAGAGCAGCCAGAAATGAACCGGTCTGTGAGTTTCCAGGGCCCGGAGTGTCGGTGTCCAACCAGCCGGAACGTTCCCTACTGACCGCAACGGGAGGTTTTTGTCTGAGCTCAGACCGGCTTCCCCTCACTGTGTCTCTCGCACAGTAATACACGGAGGTGTCTCCGGGTTGCAGGCCTGTCAGTTGCAGGTACACTTGGCTTTTGGAGGTGTCTCTGGTGATAGTGAGGCGATTTTTCAAAGCATCATTATAGTAAGTGCTTCCACTACTCAAGATTACTCCAGCCCACTCCAACCCTTTCCCGGCTGGCTGACGGACCCAGTGCACATAATAGCTAGTGAGAGAGAATCCGGACACCGTGCAAGTCAGTTTGAGGGTCTCTCCGGGCTTCTTGAGTCCCCCTCCGGACTCCACGAGGGTAATCTGTGAATAGACACCTGTAGAAGGGAGAAGAAAAAGAGGAACTACTTCACTGATTACGAGAGGGGCTGTTATTAGGGAACATGTAGTACCGGGCGATCAGCTGGAGCTGAGATTCCGCTCTTACCTGCTGGGAGAAGCGCGAGGAAGGCGAGGATCAGACTAGATGCCATGTAGGCAGCTGACGGGCTGGTTTCCCAGGTGGGCGGTTTGGCAAGCTGAAGCCCCAGCGCTTGGCTCTGAGCGCTGTGAGTGACGGGGACTGGGCTATGAATAGGGCCCCGGGGAACTCATTTGCATAGGACAAGTGGTGGGGAGAGTATAAAGGGACACCTAGCAGGAGTGTGACACTGTATAGAATTGTAAATACAGAGAAGGGAGATCTGAGGGTTTAATCTTAACACCTAGACTTCCCTTTGAATATATTGTCCTCATTAGACTTGGACGTATAAAACTAACAGATTTCTCTCTCTCTCTCCTCCTCCTCCTCCTCCTCATCATCATCATGTCTCTCTGCACCTCCCATGAGCACTTTTAATGTTGATTTCAATGTTAAGAACTAAGATCCTCTTAGCTGACTGAGGCATCCCTTGTTCGTGAGATTCTGGAAAATTAGTCTGGAAACAAGTTGTGCGAAGATGCTTCGGGAAAGTTTCTGCATTGTGCTGTATAGTTGGAAAGAATTTTGGAGTGAAATTGCTTAGTCTGGTGAAAAGGGACCTTTCTGCAGCGTAGGAAAAATGTCATGGCCCTTTCACAAGAGTGAATTTCATCCACAAAAAACAGCCAGTGGACTGGCAGGAAGGTCACCCGTAAGGTTATAGGCCAGGCCCTTCCAATCATTCCCGTTGCTCATCACTCGGGACTCAGCATCTCCCTTGACTTCTAACATGAAAGGAAGGGAGTCTTTAGAGCGGAGAGTGTCTGATCGGCAAGCCCTGGTGAGTCACTGGGGGGAACAACGGAGCGCGAGTGGATGCACCTGCTTCTTCTTCTTCCTCTGTTCAAATATCCCTTGGGTATCTGCTCCCTGCGCTCCCCAGGGGGAAATGGAATCACGGAGCCTCTCTCCCCTCTTACAGCTGTGTGCGGTGTTGATGAAGGGAGATATTTTGTGTCGGTTCTGCTGGCTGTGGAGGGAGAGCGCCACCATGAGGAAGAAACTTCTTCAGTCTGTGCAGGGGAAGATTTTTGGTCTGAGTTCAGAAAGCGACTCCCTTTCACTGTGTGTGTCTGCACAGTCATACACGGAGGTAGTCCCCGGGTTTCAGGCTGCTCATTTGTCGGTAGAAATTAGAGCTCTTCTTAGAGCTTCTGTTTCGGCGGAGTAGAAATCTGCAGCCACTCCCGCCCCTTTCCTGGTTCCTGTCTGACCCATAGAGCTGAGGCAATGTGCAGGGTAGGGATTTCTCTACTTTTATAGCGTTTGATACCTTTAAGCAAATATTGCTGAAATACACCGCACTGATCGACAGCATCACTCTGCGTACTGCGCCTGTGGCTTCTGTTTTTGTTTTAAGCTGACATTATTTCTGGATTTGTTTATAGTCTTTTCTGCCCCCCTCTCCCGTCTCCGACTTCAAGGGGTTGTAGAACGGGAGCCTTTATTCGCCCGTGGAGTCATAGACTGTATTTTCAAACGTGCTGGATGTTAGAGGGGAGGTATCGGTGCAGCCCTTTTCAGTCAGGTAGGGACCGGCCTGTGGTCCGTGCTCTGGATGAAGCTAGACGTGTCTAAAGCAGAGCAACTGGAAATAAAGTGGTTGTTCCCTTTTTTGACTTTCCAGTTCCCGGAGTGTCGGTGTCCAACCAGCCGGGACTTTCCCTACGGATCACCACGGAAAGTTTTTGTCAGAGCTCACAGCGGCTTCCCCTCGCTGGATCTCTCGCACAGTAATAGCGGGCGGTGTCCTCGGCTCTCAGGCCGGTCATTTGCAGATACAACACGTTTCTGGAATTGTCCCTGGAGGTGGTGAATCGCCCTTGGACGGTCTGGAAATACTTCTGGCTCCGTCCATCGTACTTAATCGAAGCCACCCACTCCAGACCGTTTCCGGGAGCCTGCCTGACCCAATGCATGTAGTAGCTGCTGAAGTCGAAGCCGGAGGCTTTGCAGGAGAGGCGGAGAGAGTCTCCGGGCTTCTTCACATCCCCTCCGGACTCCACCAGCTGTACTTGGGACCGGGCACCTGGGATTCAAGACATATTACAGGGAATATTAGTGTCTAGACAACAATGTAACTATCTCCTGCCTTTCCAGCCCATGGAAAAGGAGAAAATACCTTCCATGGAGGCTGCGATGAGAACGAGATATAGACACAGCCTCATTGTCCTGGAGTTCGCGGGGAAAGTTCTCAGGTAGGTTGGCAGCTGATTCCAGGGATTGCAGATTGTGTTTTTGGTGAAGCCTAGGAAGAGAGAGAGACATTTAACAGGAAACTGTCATCCCTATTTCCATACCGCCCTCCTGATAAGAGACAAACTACTTCCCCTTGTTTTACCCTTTAGAGAGCAGGTCAGCGGTATCCGGCCTGATTATGGGCTCTCCAGTTGACCACAGCTGTAACTTCTAATGAAGCTACTAACTCATCTTTGTACACTGTGCTCCAGGCTGCAACGAGGTTTGCATGGCTGCCTGGAGCAGCTCCCCAGATTCTCAACGAGGGGGACTCATGGGGAGATGGAGGGTGTCTCAGGAGGAGCAGGTCTGCTCAATCCTCCAAACCAAATTAAGCGGCCGCACTGGCTATGGAGACCTGAAGGGGGCAGACTCTGTAGCGCTAGAGTCTTGACTAGCTGCTCCAGCAGTTGTTTCAGACTGGTGTTCTCGGGGGACTCTGTAACACCCTAAATGTAAATTCTTATCGGGACTTTGTAAAATACCCCCTCACCCTTCATAAAAACCTTGAAACTAACCCTAAACCCAACTTTTCACCGCACAATAAAGGTAACGCCTTACCTAAAATTTGACACCTAACCAAAGACAAATCAAAATGTGTACCCTAATCCTAATTCTTAACTAACCTTAATCTTTACCTCATAATCCTAATCGTAAAGGTATAAACTAATTTTAAGACTCAATCTGGCTCTCCTATTACATATCATGTGTCATACTAACATTTAACTGGTACCACACAACACAAATTTATGTCCTCTTGCTAAATCCTAACTAAATGTAACCCCACATGTAACCCTAAACCTTAACTCTACCCGTAAACCTAACACTAATATCAATCATAAACATTAATCCTACCCTGGGTCCAGAATCCCTGCTCTAACCCTAAAGTCTAAACCCTATACCTTAGGCATTATTCATGGAAGGAGCTAGGTGATAATGGATAAGGGGAATGCGGTGGACCTAATTTACTTAGATTTCAGCAAGGCATTTGATACGGTTACACATAGTGAATTATTAGTTAAATTACAAAAGATGGGGATTAAAACTAATATAGTAAGGAGGACATGGAATTTGTTAAAGAGGAGGCTACAGCCGGTCATGTTGGAGGGTGAACTGTCAAGCTGGAGGGAGGTTACTAGTGGAGTCCCTCAGGGATCTTATATAACCTTTTTGTTACTGACATTGGCTCCAAAAGTGTGAATTAGCTGATGAAGTTAGTGGATGACACCAAGTTGGGAGGTGTTGCCAATCCAGAGAAGAATAGGGACATCCTACAGAAAGATCTGGATGACCTTGTAAACTGGATTATTAGAATAGGATGAAATTTAATAATGGGATTGCAAAGTGAAGCATTTAGGGACAAATAACAAGAATTGTTCCCAAAAATTGGGGATGCATCAGTTAGCAGGAACACAGGAGGAGAAGGACCTGGGAGTACTGGTTGATCACAGTATGACTGTGAGTCGCCAATGTGATGTGACCATGAAAAAAGCTAATGTGGTCCTTGGATGCATCAGAAGAGGGATATGGAGCAGAGATAGGGAGGTGTTAGTGCTGTTATACAAGGCACTGGTGAGACGTCATATATTATGTGCATTTCTGGTCTCCCAGGTTTAAAAAATAATTCAATCTGGAACAGGTGCAGAGAAGGGCCACAAGGATGATTCCTAGAATGGAGAACCTGCCTTATGAAAGGAGACTTAAGGAGCTTGGCTTGTTTAGCCTAACCAAAAGAAGGTTGAAGGGAAATATGATTGCTCTCTATATATACATAAGAGGGATAAATACCAGGGAGAGAGAGAAATTATTTGAGTATAGCACCAATGTGGATACAAGAACAAATGATTACAAACTGTCACTCAGGAAATTTAGGCTTGAAATTAGACACATGTTTCTAACCATGAGAGGAGTAAAATTCTGGAATAGCCTTCCAAGGGGAACTGTGGGGCCAAAATCCATAGCTGCTTTCAAAACTGAGCTTGATAAATTTATGGAGGGGTTGGTCTGATGGGAAACCTAGTTCAGTAATTGACTGATCTTTGACTACTGGTGGTGGATATGCCAGTGGTCTAAGAAGGGAGGGTAGATGGGGGTGGATTCTGAGTTATTACAGAGAATTCTTTCTTGGGTGACTTGTTGGTGAGACTTGCCCACATGCTAAGGGTTTAACTTCTCACCACCAAGCTGTGTTTTGGTCATGACTACCCCCGCACAGAGAGGTGCGATTCCGCAGCTTTAGTGTTTACAGCAGGGCTAGCCACCTTTACAGACCCATGATGGCCCTTCCTCCCCAAACCTTAGATTGTGCTGGTGGCCCCCTCTACTGAAAAAATGTTGTGGCCAGCTGAAAATTTGGCTGTGGCCACGGGTGTGTGTGTGTGTGTGTGCTTCTCTGGCATGCCATGGAAAGACGCTGCCGAGAACAGCTCAATAACAAACACCGGTTTACCGGTGTAAACAGCGGTTTACAAAACAAAAATAAACACCGGTTTACAACTTTAGTTTGATTCTGTAAAAGCAGAAAAGTTTCATTTCATATCTAAATACAATTCTCAAATAATATCCATCCCACCTACAGTAACTGATATATTAAGTGTAACTTTCACAACTATGCACAACAAATTTTCACTTGTTAATTGAACCATATTTTGCAAAAACTTGTAAGGGGCTCACTTATTCTCTTTTAGGAAATGGCTGTGTGCAGATGGTAGGAGAGTGTGGCAGGGGATGGGGAGGCAGGTGCAGGGCAGAGGTGAGAAGGGAGGGTGGGTGGGGTGCCAGGGGAGCATGGCAGGTCAAGCAAGGTCAGGGATAGCTATGTGGGGTGTCAAGGGGGTTTGTGGGGAGCAGGGTAGGGCAGGGAATGGATGGTAAGGAGGGCAGGTGTGTGATGGCAGGGGAGCATCGCAGGGCAGGGGAGGATAAGGGTAGCCATGTGGGGTGGCAGGGAAAAGCATGGGAAGTAGGGCAGATGCTGCAAGGGAGGGCTGGGGGTGGTAGGTCAAGGGAGGGCAAGGGATGGCCGTGTCAGGTGGCAAGGGGGAGTGTGGGGAGCGTAGCAGAGGGGGGGAGAGATGGCAGGGGTGGACAGAGGTGGGGTGACAAGGGAGCGGGATAGGGAAAGGGAAGGAAGCAGTGAAGCCTGGTGGTGGGAACCCCCACCACTTCCCTTCCTTCCCCAAGCCTTCCTTGCTCCCTGACCCCTTTCTCCTGCCCCATACCACTTGGGCTCTTCAACTCCTTTTTCAACCCATGCAACACAGGCTTCCCTTCCCTGTGGACTACCCGACCCCTCCCTGGCCCTGTGCTGTTCGGGCTCCCTGTGCTGGTTTTTGCAAGGATCACAGTATGTCTCGTTTCACGGTGTGTCTCGCACACAGTGACACCGGGCGTGTTCCCGGATTTCCCGCTGCTCGTCTGCAGACATATCAGGGTGCTAGGGTCATCTCTGGAGACCGTAAACCGCCCTTTAATTGAGTCACCATAGTGTATCCAACGGCCGGTAGTGCTGGCGATCCACTGCAGCCTCTTC